>VXBA01003924.1:46278-74326 GCA_013399895.1 Serilophus lunatus
GATCCCTGGGGGGTGGTCAAGGGGGGTCCTTGGGCATTTGTGGGGGGGGAAAGAGTGTAAGAAGAGCCCATTCACCTGTAAAATTCTATTTTCCTATAAGGGACGGCTCCTGCTCCCACCCACTCTCTGCGGGGGGGAGGACAGGGGGGGCTGCTTTCGGCAGGCTGCTCCCCCGCCCCCACCGTTCCTGGGCAGAGGACCGGGGGGACCCTCATTCCTGTCCACTTCCCCTGGAGCCGGGTGGGGGGAGATGTTCTCGGTGCGGGCTGCTCCCGTCCCCGGCTCTCCCCTCTGGGAGCTGGGGCCGGGACGATCCTCGCTCCTGCCCGCCATTTCCCCGGAGCATGGGGTCGGGGGGGAGGGGCGGCTGCGGCTCCTCATTCCCCCAGGCCCTCCAGGATCTGGGTCCGGGACAGCCCTTGTTCCTGCCTGCTTTGCCCTCCCCAGGGTGCCGGGGCCGGAGTGACCAGTGTCAGTTCTGGTCCCCACAGGCTGGGGGGCAGCGGCAGCTGCGGTGCTGATCACCAGCCGCCGACGCACGCGGCCACAGGGCCATCTCGCGGCGCGCGCAGTGTGCACGGTGCCCCGGTCCCAGGGCGGGCGGCGGCACATCGAGTGGAGTCCCAGCAGCTCTTGGCTTGCAAGCAGAGGTACGCTGCCAGTGCGGCGCAGCAGCCCCAGACCAGCTGCAGTCAGGATACTTGAGGACAGTGGCTGCTTGTGGACAGCGGCGGGGGGCCAGCGCTGGCACCATACTGGCATCGAGGTGTCCCTGAAATGCTGCAGCTATGAAAACAAAGATGGTGCTCAGGCTCTGGGAGCGTGGTTTTTCAGCAGGAAAACACCAGAAACAAGGCAGAGCTTGGCCCCACTGACCAATGGAGAGACAGCTTGGCCTGGAAGATGGCAGCGAGATCTGCATGAAAACTAGAGGGCTTAAAAAGCCGAGGACAACAGCCCTCCCTCTTTTCTTTGGCTTCTGATCCGCAGGGGAAGCACACAGCTCCCCATCCTCCTCACTCACAGGCCCTGCGGCATGACTCCACTCATTTCTTCCGGCACGGACGCGATTTCCATCTTGAAAGCAAGTAGCCACTTCGGAGAGGTGGTGGGAGGGGGCGTTTTTCACTTCTTTTTGTGTTTTTCAGAGAACTTCAAGGGCCAGGGAATGATTCCAGCAGAGAGGGAGGGAGAGAGACAGCTTCCCTACCCTTACCGTTTTCTCAGCTAGTCATCGAGCTGAGAGACCAGTTCCCTTTCTGGTTTTGTCCCTTTTTTCCCTTTTGTGTTTTCTGCGTGTCAAGTGTTTCTCTGTGTAATTTTGGGGTCCCTTGTGGGTTGTCCCTTCTCCCCTGTTTTAAACCCCTTGTAATAAACTGTTCACCTGCTGCTAATTTTGTTCGGTTTTCCGTCATCTTTATTGCACACCCTGAGATGATAAAAGTGGTTCAAACCACCACAAAAATGTATAAGGAAAATAAAGAAAGAGTAAGAAAGGATAAGATTAGAAAGATATCAGTACTCATGGATCCATTAATGAGACTGGATTGTTGCAGTCTAGATGTTGGTGGGACAAAGTGATGGTCACAATCTTGATCTGTCAGGATGACGGAAGCTCACAAAACACCGACTTTAGGTGGTTAATATACAGTTGGGTTTATATTGGAATACCCAGATAACTCTTCTGGGGATAGAGTTTTACACTGTCTGTTCACTGTGGATCAGGCACTGTCCTCTGGTGGAAGGCCTCAGAAATTAGTCTGGGGGCACTTTGGAGGGCTTTGGTGGTTTAGGACACCTTCTAAGACATGACAGCTGCCTCTCACATTGGCATAGTTGAGCTAATTATGTCTCATCAGAAGGGCTGAATACCTTCATGCCTACATGAGAATGATCCAGTACTTCCCCAGGAGTTTTCACACCTGAGCCAAATATGCCCCATCAGAAGGGGTTAATAATGTGAATGCCCTGATATCTTCGCTGGGGGTGGTTTACGACTGAGCCAGTTGTATAAGGGATGACATTGGCATAATAAAAAGCACCATCTCACAGGATCTGCTTCTAATGGGCCTTCTCTTTTATCTGGCTGAAACCCCAGGAAGCAGCATCTGGTGGTGGGTGTTCACTCCCTCTGCACCTGAGCTGTTACTTTGCACACCATCAGCAAAGCGCCCACTGCTTTTGCAAATAGTTGTTTGAGTCGTTAACATTAACATATCAGTCTTTCACAGCAACAGGAAGAAACTGATGCAAAGCAAGTTCCACTTGAATATGAGGAACAACTTCTTTACTGTGCAGGTCACCACACAATGGAACAGATTGCCCAGAGATCTTATGGAGTCTCCCTCGTGGACCATCTGGATGCAGTTCTGTGCAATGTGCTCTAGGATGACCCTGTTTGAGCAGGGAGGTTGGGCCATTGTGGTCCTTTCAAACCCAACAAATTCTGTGAAGTGGCATAAGCATAAAGTAACACAGGAAAAAACCCTTGTTATTCAATCCTTCATTTTTCATACTATCTAAGAAAAACAACAGCTACTCCACATCTCCATTTCACTTGGCATTTTTTATGCAAATGTTTTCAGTACTTGATTTTTCATGACTAAGGAATAAGCATTTAAGAATGCAGGACTAAATATTAGGAAATATCCTGAAAGAAAATATTATTTTTTAATTTATAAAAATATTAGAATATTTCCAATTGAAAAGGGGTTTTTAATCAGTTGATGATTTAACATTATATATGTTAGTGCCATAAAGGAAACTATAAAAATCTGACCTAAAACAATATCACCTTGAAACACTTCAGTTGAAGCATTCACTGAATTCACTAAAACAGAATTTTGATTTTTTTCTAATTTTCTTCATTTTGTTAATATTGAAGGACTTAGTTAAAACACTGCTGATATATTTGCTTCCATTTTTATTTTTAACTAATTGTATTTTCTGGCAGGATAATTTTCTGTTAAATTCTTGTGGTGATTTCTGATAAGTAAATAATGGAATATACACACATAAGAATAAAAATGTCTGAACAAAATGATGACTGTGGTGAAGAGAACAAGTTTATCCTTAAGTTTATTCCTTGTGGGAAATAGCTTGCTACCAGATGCTAACCAGCAGGAAAAAAATTCTTCTTTTGTGAGTGTCCATAGTAAATACTCAGTTTGCTAGATGTTTCCTTGTTAGCCCAACCAGTTTTCATTGTGTGATTTATTACTAGGATATAAAACCAAATAACAGTAAAATGCTTGAAAATGTATTATATTTCTTGCTGTTATAAATTATGTAGTATTTGCTATTACAAAATTGTCGTGGAAGTTTCACAAACCTGTTTCTGAATTTAGTTAACATCACTGCAGAAATTAGCCCTGAAGTGCTACAGATTTCTGCAACCCTCATGATAGTCTGAATGCAAATGTAATAGGCGCCTTTCTGCTCCCAGCTGTTACCTTTAGCCGCCTAACATTATGTCAGTAAGTACAATCAGATCTGAAAGAAAAACTTCTATCACTTTCACAGAAGGACAGTATCCAGGTTTAGTGGACAAATGATTGGTTAATAAAAAACGGACATGGGTGTATTAAATAAGTAAGAATTCATTTTATGAGGTAGAAAAAATTAAATTAAAAAAATATTAAAATACCAAAAACCCACAGAAGAAAACCCAACAACCACTTCCCAGATACCCAAAACAATCCACAAGACACACGCACAAATCCCACCCCCCCACCAGGCAAAATAATAAACCAAAGAGAGAAATTTATGCCCTGTTTCAATGTCCTAAGGTGCAGTTGATCTGAGGTAGATGGCAGGGGGCATTAGCGCCGTGGGAGGCAACGATGAGATGATGGGTGGTTGTCTGTTGCTGACTGATCTCTGAAGCAGCCACAGGAGTGGAGGGATGACCAGTACAGCACATGGTGATTTTCAAGATGGTGGTCGCTGGGAACCCTGGCACTGAGACCAGTTCCTTCTCTGATGAACTCCCAGGTGCGAAAGAGGAAGAGGCTGGGGACTCTTCTGATTATATAGTCCTCAAGCTCTCCCAAAATTCCCTATCCTGGGTGCCTCTCCCAGTTCACCCTGAAGAGAGCGGACTCACTCCTTGCTGAATTTTCATTGGTCTCACTGGTCCCATCTCCTCTCAAGCTCCACCCTAGCTCCGCCTCCAAGCCTCGCCTTCAGAGACTCACCATGGGTTGAAACAACGTGGCGGCCACCACGTGCTTTCTTAAAAGTACTGGAAAGGCTTTGAAAATTACTTGAAATTACTGAAAACATGCCAACAGTACCTATGAGACAATCAATTCTAAGATTTTTCAGTGCATACTACATGTAGGTGAAAAGGCAATTCTCTGAAGGTACACTAAACTTCTGCAGTGAAGTGATGATGGAACTTTACCAACGGCTTTGCTGTGAAAATATTTTGGAGAAATTTAAGAGAATGATGGTAAAAGCAAGACCAACATACAAAGTGTGCATATTCTCTGTAAAGACAATCAGTCATAAAATTACTATAGAAAAAATTATTAACATATAATCATTGATCGTAAACCCTCAATATCTTACAAACAAGATGCTATTTACCACTGAATATATTGTATTGCTCTTTGACTGTCCCACCATTAATCTAAGACAAGAATAGTTACTAAAAAGTTTGTGCTCTTGAATGTGTACAAGACATTGTATTTTGGGAATACTAAAATCCTTAGACAGTTGTTCAAAATCGGAGAGAAAATGTAATAGCCCCAAAACTCTGGTCATTAAAAAACTTTCTACCCAGGTTAAACCCCATGTTCTCTTTATCTTTTTTTTTTCTCCAGAGACAAGACTCATATTTCTCTCTTCTGCCTAATTATCTGTCTTCCTAAGACATTACTTACTTCTCAGATATCTGTTTCTATGACAAAGCTGATTGAAGTTTACCAAAATAATCATTAGTGTTATTGTGGAATCACACAGGCAAACCAAGGTGCACACTTAGATCGTGTACTCAGGAATATAAATTCAAAATGCTAATGATTACAGCTGAGAACTAGCAGTTATAGACTTGGACAGGCAATTTTGTCTTATGGCTGCATGGAGTTCTTTCTATCACTTCTGGAGTCATGTTCAGTAGCCTGTGTCCCTCTATAGTTTTGGAACATGCCTCGCTTGTTGAGTCTTGGGAGGGTTCTCTTTCACTAAATAAGTAAGTAAATAAGTAAGTAAGTAAATAAATTATTTAATTCATAAAACATTAGATTATTTTTTAAAAATTACTATTTTTGAATAGACTTAACAAAGGTTCATACTTGATCTTGGTGGGAGGTCATATGAGTTCTGCACATTCTGACATAAGAACTCTTACCTTTCCTTCCATAAAGGGGAAGATAGTGTTTTTGAACAGGATAAAGTGGTTTGCCTTAAGATTGGAAGTCTTGCTCCATAGAAACAGATAAGCCTGCTTCTCTAGTTTAATCATTGAGAGAGTAGAAGTCTATAACTTAAAATGAAAATTTTAAAATTACCCTTACAAGGTTTTGTGCACAAAATTGTTTGAGTTGATGCTCCATCATGTGTCCTGCCAATTACAGGAGTTCTTGAAGTAGATTTTTCGCTTATTTAACCAGAATTTGAGACCATCATCTTCTGTTTTGTGGTGTAGGTTGTTTTTCTGTGTATAAATATCTGAAGTCTTGAGATTGTATCTTCACCTGTTTCCCCACTGTAACACTTTATTAGCACCTCTGCAGACAGACAGAGGTATCTAATGTTGTTCTGTTAAATTTAGTTCCCTCCTTAGATCTCCCTCAAAGCTGAACACTTAATTTTCTTTCAATGACCTAGAGCATGGGAAGACAAATAGCATACTTTATTATGATGCTCAGAGATGTATACGGAGACTGTGTAGACTCTTTCCAGATCTATGAGACTCTATCCTGATCTATGAGATTTGCAAAGCACACAGCTACATTTATTATCTGTTCTATGTCTGAATGTTTCCTGCAATAGGCTTAATTTCAGACATTTTTCTATGCTTAGGAATATCTGTTTTCTCAAGACCTCTACCCTGACATTCTAGTTCATTTCTCTCTGGATTCAGTGTGAAATTCTAAGTAGTAAAGTCTTAAGTGGAACCTACTTTATCTTTTTCTGATCCATTAAGCAATGTGAATGGGATTTGTCTGTTCTAATGAAGCGCAGAATTTAGAAGCCTTGAGTTTAAGTAGGTATGTAGGCTCCTGTCCCTTGTGGCCAGTGTCTTTTAGTCAGCAGTTCAGTCAAATTAATTCATCTCTTTATGTGTGTACTTTTCTCCATTGAGAACAGTAATTACCTTAGAGGTATATGTTTAACTCCTATACATTTACAACTGGATTGGATCAATCTGTATGTACACACACTGATTACATGTGATAGTACTGCTGCCTCTGTAAAGTTGCTCACCCTGGTTTTAACAGAGGTGCTTGCAGCAGTGCAGTTATGATGAGGCATTCATCACAAGCTGTAAAATCTTTCTGGATTGCATCAGTTGCTGAACTGTGTGTTGTGGCATACAACATGGCTAGAAACATCTAGTTTAAATGTAGTCCTGTACAAACTACAGACATTGAAGAAATTCTTTAAGATATAGCCTTTTACACTCCTACAGATTAACAGATCTTCACATACCTTTTATATTCATCCCACTGAGTCTGAGAGGAGCAGGAGCAGTATCATTTCCATGCTGATGAAGGATATCTCTCTTAAGGAGTTTAGGGAACACCTCAGGACAGGAATTCTTTAACTAACCTGGCATCACAGCCAAGGAAGTGATTAAAAGAGAAACTGTCCTTTTGGTCCCGTATCTTCTGGGAGACAGTCTAAGGTAAATTAGTATAAATGTACAGAGATCTTTCAGTCTGAAATGGGCGACTACCACTATTGTGTCTCTGAAAAAAAGACACCCATCCTTTATTCAGTACTGGAGGTTTTGGAGAAATATTAACAACCCTACATTCCTACAGAATTTTCCTGCATATATTTTGCCAGTTAAACTCAGTGAAATACTGCAGCTTTAATTTTCCGCGCCATCTCTTGCTAGAATAAATTTACTTTTTGTCCCAGGTTAGAACAATACCTTCCAGGGAAGGTGGGAACAATCCTGGAGTGGCAAAGAAAAGCTCCTTCTCCACAGGCTATACCTTTTGAATCAACAGGCTTTCAGTCAAAAATGTAGAAAAAGGAAGCAACGATTTTTTACATATATATATATATATATATAAAGGAACAAGCAGTAACACAGAGGTAACAAGAAAAATTACCCCTACAAACCCCACCCCCCCTTTGCCCCCTCCATGTATTTTTTCCCTTGGTGTAGTCACAGCTGTAGGGGGGAAAAGGCAAGCCCTTCAGGGAATTCCCCCAGTTTTGCCGCTGAGATGGGTGAGTCACCTATCCGATACAGGCATAGCAGGAGACAGGAAGAAAGCAGACTGACTGGCTCCATGCTGGGGCTGGTGCAGACAGAGCTCTCCTATTTGTCTGCCGGGCTGCTGCAGGGTCCACCTGGATGCAAGAACTGGGCCGGCGAGGCAGAAGCAGCAGCAAGAGGTGTTCTTGGTCTCGTCGATAACATTAGATACAGGGAAACAAAACCTCCATGTGTATGGGCCCCCTCATCGCAACCTTGTAGCTGCAAAAAGGAGAGAGTCTTGTCATGGATAAATCACCTAGGAAATGTGATAAGGAGCCCAGAGATGGGTTTCACAGAAACTATTTGCTAACAAACACTGATAAGCCCGCCCGGACCAGTGTCTTAATTGCTTGGAAAACACATACTCAGCATTTTTCATATAAAAGTTGAAAAGTTCAGATCGAGGAAGACGAGAAGCTTTCATCCCCGCCAGGGAGGAGAATAGGTGAAAATTGGGAGGAACCTGGGCGGGGATGGGGAGGGAACCTATGATAATGAGTAATTAAAATATGCACAGCCTCCTCTCATTTAGTTAATGTATATGTATACCTTATTAATGAATATGTATAGATAAGTTGCATATAGCCTCGACCGCAATGTCTTTTGTTATGCAAGTGTGGAGGAAAATCCCCCTTGCATCCTAGCACCAGAATAAGCATACCTGCTTTCCAACTCTTTTGTGAGTTGTAGTTTATTTCTGCGTGTCACCGCAGGGCAGCAAATGGGAGAAGCTGCACCAGCAAGGCAGCACTGAGCCCTCTTGCAATGCAGCAGCCGAAAAACCAGTGAGACCTACTGCTCCCTCCCTGAGTCCTTCCGACTTCCCAAGAAAGCAGGAACCAGGACCGGCATACTCCATCTCCTCCCCGGCACAGGAATCTGGGCAGGAATGTGCCTGCTATGCAGGGCTATTAGTTCTCCAGCCAAAAGACAATGGACCCTCTTTGCCCCCACCCCTGCTGAGGAATTCTGAACTTTGCTGAGTTACTCCTTTTTTTTTTTTTTTTTCTCTTTTCAGTATGCCCGCATCATGGGGGTAATGGAAAAAATCCCCAGAAAGAAAATCTAACCCATGACACTTTTCCAGAGCTTAGCTCTTTTTTTTTTTTTTTTTAATACTTGAGGAAGCCAGCTACCAAGTGAAATGTGGTTTAGAAAAATAATAAGCTTCTATTTGTCTTTTTAGTAGAATGAAATAACACTGAAATTCAATTACAAGTATTTCAGACACCACTAGAACGAATATATAGACATATATATATGTACATACTTTATTTGCAGTATTTCCTATACTTTCTGTGCAATAATACCAACAATAATAATATATAATATATGAACTCATAATATATTAAATATTACTATATGTTAGTAAATTATTATTATTATTTTCTACTTGCTACCTTTCATTTATCTAGTTTTTTCAAGGAGCTTTGAAAAAATCACTTTAAGTAGCACAATAGATTTCTCTTTATTTTATTATAATATTTTAAAAACATAATTGTGCTGAAGGAAATATAATATCTGAATTTATTAGGAGGTGAAAGCTAGTTTATAATAAAACCAATTAATATGTGTGACATTAGATATAGTAATTGCATCTGGAGGTGAATGAACTATAAACACTGCAATGACTTTACAACTACAACTCTGCTATTAACCCTTGGTTTTCATATGCCAGCAAAGAGCTCTGTTGAATCTTCCACAGTAACTTCTTCCTACCTAATCCAAATTTCAATTGTGCCATACAGAGGCCAGGAAATACACTAGTGGACTAAGTCACTTTATCATTTATACAAATTTTCCAAATATTAAATTAAAAAATTAAACAGAAAAAAAATATTGACAGAAAAGCATATATTGTTTTTAATACAAATCATGCACATATAGAAATATATTGATTCATATTTAAAATTACTGATGATTTCTCATATTTGAATGTATTAATTAAATCTAGTATGCTATAAATTTTTAAGCGCCTTAACTGGCCCTAATCTGTTTCATAGATTTTGCAATTACTGAAACAGATCTCATTTAAAACCATAACAACCTCCTTATATGCATTAAGAAACTAAATTCAATTGAAATCCCAGGAAAAAGTTTTGAATCTTTGGCATTTTTTCTGTACACTCAGAACTAGGAAATAAACTAGACAGATATGGAACTTCTCATGCGTAATGTGAATATATATGCCTGAATATGGTGAAACCTCATTTTCCATGTTCAGCCAGAGAAGGGCATTTTGCAGAAATATCTACTATATTAGTGTCTAAAAAGCAAAAGGAATTCCAATGCTTCATTCTACGCTGAAAAATGGAGGAAATGAAAGAACTTTATTAGATGTCAGAATTTTGGCCAAACTCAGTATCTTGCCTTTATCTTTCTAGTTCAGTAATTCATACTCACCATTACCAAGGAAAAAAGTTGGTGAAGGAGTTAAACTTGCTCTTTGCAGCACAAAGAGAGGGTGGCTCCCTTCTATATTCTGCTAAGTAGTGTTCTGCTGAGAGTGGCTGTTTGCAGATTCCACTGGGCTGCCAGTCTAGATGAAATATCCAGCACAGAAATCTTGCTCTTGCTTTCCTTTTCCAGGCCCGCTTCCGAGAGCGCAATCCTGAAGACTGCAGAGGGCAATGTAATAAGGGCACCTATAGTTACTTTAAATTTTCTCTGTCGTGGGTAATGGTCAGTTTGACTATTTTGCTGCCATCATAAAAAAGTTGCAGTAAGGCTGGAGTGGAGTGCATTGCTCTTTGCAATGCTTTGTTTCCTGTGGTTCTGTTATATCATTTACTGCTTTCATTAACCTTCTCTGGAACTCTAGCATTAAATCTTTTGAAGTGATCCTATAAACGTGAGACTCAGTGCCTGCCCAGTTGTAACATTGCTTTATAAAGCAGGATTATGGTATTTATATGCCATTTTTCAAATTCATCCAAACTACAATACACCAAGAAGTGATTTGCATTGAACAATCACTTATATTCTTCTTAAGAAGGATCAGACTTCCATGCAAAGGTCTTCGCATTGCTGGTTGAGTAGAAAGACAACACTTAACTCCTGACAAGGAAATGAAGGAACTGAAGGGGATTTAGCTTCTCAGGAGCATTCAAAAACTACTTGAGCTAGAACCAGGGCCTTTGAGAATGCACAAGAAATTCAGATAAATTTTTTGCAAGCATCTATTATTTAACAAAATTGGATTCCATCTGCCCTTGTGCACCATCTACATCAAGCATTTAAAAAGAAATTTTAAAGTCCTTTCTCTTGCATATCCTTTCAGAGACAGAAAAAAATGACACAAGAAAATGAAGATGATAAGAGACGTTTAAAATTAAACTAAAGAAAATGCAACCAAGTACAATGGTTTCACAGGTGTAGAGGCTCTCATCAGAAAAGGGACTGGGTCTGGCTGAATACAGCTCACTGGCAGACACCAATTTTTGCTCGTATGAACATAACTCCAGCTGTGGGTATCCTCATTGAGATCAACTCCATTTATGGCACTAGCACTGCCTGCTATTACTAAACCATGTACAGAAAACACTCCAATGCTAGAAAATGGGTCATGCCTTAAATGAATTTCTATGGTTTCTAAAGTGTTTTGTTTGGTGGGGGTTTTTTCTCTTTTATTTTTTGTTTAAATATTTTGGTTTAATATCTTTCTTCTTACCTCAGGTAGCCAGAAAAAAATTCTGTCTGGTTTTCAAATCATCCTGAGATCATGGGGTCTTATTCACAAAAATGTCAGAATGCCTTAAAGTAATTCTGTCTAATATCTGCTGATGTGTTCAAAAGCTATCCAACTGTCTGATGTCACTCACAGTCCCATCTCCATGGCTGCTTGAAAGAGTATTCAAGTTGGGTGTTAACCAGCTGACATCCTGAAAAAACTGGGGATCCCTTGTGTTGGAGCACACTCAGGGTTCTGGTGTATTGCAAGATATACTGGGATGTCTCACAGGCAATTTGTGTATTTTCTGTGTCACAGAATCAAAGAATATGCCAAGTTAGAAGGAATCCACAAGGATTTTTGAGTCCAACTCCTGGCCCTACACAACCATCCCCAAGAGTCACACCATGTTCCTGAGAGTATCGTCCAAATGCTTTTTGAACTTTGTCAGACTTGGTGCTAAGACCACTGAACCTGGGGAACCTGTTCCAGTTCCCAACTACTCTCTGTGTGAAGAAACATTTTCTAGTATCTAACCTAAACCTCCCTTGGCACAACTTCAGGCCATTCCCTCAGGTTCTGCCATTGGGTACCCAAGAGAAAAGTGGCAGCGACTCCTCTTCCTCTCATGACAGGTAGTGTTGTCAACTGTGATGACATCTCCTCTCAGTCTCCTCCAGGCTGCAGAGACAAGTGACCTCAGGCACTCCTCAATACAGCTTCCCCTCAAGGCCCTTCACCATCTTCATTGCCCTCTTTTGAACACTTTCTAATAGCTTAATAGCTTTCTTTTACTGCAATGGCCAAAACTGCCACAATATTCAAGGTTAGGCTGCAACACTGCAGAGCAGAGAGGGACAATCACCTCCCTTGACTGGCTGGCAATGCTTTGCCTGATGACCCCCAGGACATGGTTTACCCTCCTGGATGCCAGGGCACTGCTGACCCATATTCAACTTGTTGTCAACCAAAACCCCCAGGCCCCTTTCCACAACAGTGCTTTCCAGCATCTCATTCCCTAGTCTGTATGAACAGCCAGGGTTGCCCCATCCCAATCCCTCACTTTCGCTTATTGAACTTCATACAGTTGGTGACTGCCCAGTCCACTGGTTTGTTGAGGTCTCTCTGCAGGGCCTTCCTGCCTTCCAGGGTGTCAACAGCTCCTCCCATTTGTCTTATCTGCAAACTTGCTTAGTATCCCTTCCAGTCCTGCACCCAAGCCATTTATGAAGATGTTGAAGACCACAAGGCCCAAGATGCAGCCCTGCAGAACCCCACTAATGACAGATCAACAGTCTGATGTTATTCCATTCACTATTATTCCCTGTGCTTGACCCCTGAGCAAATTGCTCACCCACTGTATGATGTGTTTATCCAGCTGTGTGCTGGATGTGTGCAGAAGGATACTGTGAGAAACAGTATTGATATCTATCGAAATCCAAAAACATTCGATCAACTGGCTTCCCTTGATCAGCTAAGTGGCTTATGTTGTCATAGAAGGAAATCAGATTTGATAAGCAGGACTATCCCCTTCTGAGTTGGCTTACTCTGGACCTGTTCCATAAAGTTCCATAAAGGTTTTTTAGAAATCTTCTGGCCTTGAAGGTAGATTGGAGGCAGATACAGGTAGTAAAATACACTGTATATAAAGCTGTTTTCCAGAAATCATGCTTTCACAGGAGTGTGAACTAAATCAGTGGGGACTTACTTCATTATCTCTTTGTTTATTATGCAAATCCTGTTGAAATCAAGATGCATTTCTAAGGTCTTGACTGCTTTATTAACTCTTGCCCTTCCTCTTGCGGTTATTTGGGATAATGGTCACTGCAGGCTAATTATATGTTGCAGAATATAATGTTCTTTAATCTCCCATCTCAGTTTTATTCAGTATTCAGTTTGTATAAAGAGAAGTTAATAAAGTGTCCTTTCTATTCCTTTATTTCCTATATTGTCATGCACAACTGTTTAAAGATATGCCTAGATATTTCTATGCATTCTGCTTCATTGCACGTGCCCACTTCACATCTCATCGTCAATTCAAAATACATTGCCAATGGCTGTTGAGCTGTTGTGTGGCTGAGTTTGTCACACCTTTCTTGGATTGCTAGGAATCTGTTTCTAGGCCCTTCCTTTGGCTACCAGTATATTTTGGGACTGTTAACTTGCTTTTAAAGAATATGACTTTTAGATACAACTCATGTTATTTTGTTTGGCTGTACCTTCTTATTTCAGCCAAAAAAAATCCCTTGCTTTAGTTTTCTCTATCTTTATGTCAGATTTGTGGTGCAGAGAATTGAACAAAGGAGTCATGGTAGAGAATACTGACTTTTCAACAACTTCAGAAAGAACAATGTTTTACAATTTTCTCATTAAATTATGAATTAAAATTAATAAATTATGAGAAAATTGTCTTTATGTGATATGACATTTAAACCTATGCAGAATAGTACCCTGAGATCTTTAAACTGCTTTTTAATCCCATCAATCAAAACTACGTAATGGCTAGTAGAAAAAGGCTGTATTTTCACAACTTCTTAGACTCCCACAGGCCATGAAGATGATTTTCTCTTTAAGAAGTGTTCACTGCTTGTGTCTCTGTTTATCCACTGCACTCCACCATCAGCAGCCCACAAATGGAGATGAAGTGAGAATGCACATTTGAAATGGGTGAAATGTCCCTATTCTGCACCAGTCCTACTGCCCCTCATGCTTTGTAAGTGAAGCATATTCAAACTCTCTAGAAACAAATTCATCTTCTACAGGATGGGAGCTGAACCACGGTATATGATATCCATTCTTGTTGCACACAGGCTATGTTCGAAAGTAATCAGGGCAATAAAATGGCCTACAGCTTTCACTGCTGTAAATTTTTCTGCCTCTGTTGAAATCAGTGAAGCTGGGAAAATTTATATTAGGCAAAGGATTGGTACAGGCAGCTTCTGGGCTTGATTCTCTTTTCCCTGTAACTAATGTTTCTAGTTACAGCTATGCAAAGTAAATGCAAACCCTTCCATTCTGTACTGGTTGTGTTTTATGCTTGATATTTTCAATTACTGCTTATCCATTCATTCTGCAGGTAGCAGACTATGAAAAAATTTTAGTTGTGTGTGTATATCATGTGGTACCTAGGCCTTTTAGGGCAGAATAGTTGCTTGCAAAAACCTCTAATATTACAGGTCTAAGTGACTGTAAAAAAATTTGTAGTTAATATGAACAAACCTATGTCTTCCAAGGATAAGTAAGATACATTCATAGCATCACAGAATCACAAAGTCAGTCAGGTTGGAAGCGACTACAGTGGGTAATTGGTCCAATCTCCCTCTTCAAGCAGGAAGCATATCCTAGAGCAAATCACACAGGATTGCTTTCAGACAGTTCTTGAATGGTTTTTTTTAGATTTCAAATGTAAGCAGAATGATTGAACAGATCAGAAAAAAAATCTAAAAAAGTACTTGTAGTGTAACAGAATAGATGAATAATTGCCCTGAAGTCTAAATTTTAAATAGTTATATTGATAAATTAATAGACAATGTGGTGGTTTTAACACTAGAGAGCACAACAGTGACGAAAGACTGGATAGAAGCAACAACAGCTAACAGTTTTTTTTCCTAGGGGCACTATAATACTACAGACCCCCTTAAGCACTAACCAAATACACACACAATAGACCTGAAAATATTCTGCAATAATAAAAGAGAAAACACAACAAAAAGGCAAACTGTTCCTCCAAGCAGACTGGTAGGCTGAAGAGCAGGGGGAAGGAAGGGGAAGGAAGGGAAAGCCACCTCGAAGATGGTATCTCCCGGCCCTTGGAACCTCTGAAAGACAAAATAGCGAGGAGCACTCTCCCCCCTGGGAACCCAAGGGGAAAAGATACCACACTGTTGCAGCCGGGTGGTGTTCTGCCGTCACTTCTGGAGCTCCAGTGCTGCTGTGGAGTGAGGAAAATTGGGAGGAACCGGAAGGGGCAACAGCCGATGTTATCTCGACCATGACGAGCTGGCAAAAGGGCAGAACTTCCAGGTTTCATGGCTTTTATGGGCTCTTGATATTGCGTGAACTGGGGCCAACATTCTCAGGCATGCTGCCTTCTTTATTGGGCGGCTGCACTTGGCACCGCCCTCCCCTGAGATTTTGGCATGAGGCCAGTATGGTGTTTCCCGCCAAAATTGCCCATGTGACTGCTCTTACCAGGAGGAGAGGGGCCGCCGCCAGCGCCAGGGATGCCTGGGGACCAGGGCACCACCCGTGGGCTGCCCCTGCTGCCACAGGACCACTCTGTGCGGTGGCGCTGCCTCTGGGCCAGCCCTACCCTATGCACAGGCTGTCACCGCTCACGGGGTATGGCCCCACCCCCCACAGCCATCAGCATAGCAGCCAGGCTGCCTTCCGGCACTAGGGACAACCCGCCCTGCCGGTATGGCTGCCAAGGCTGCAGGACCCCAGGAGAGGAGACCAGGAGTTCCTGAGTGCCAGGTTGGGGCGGTGGCAGCACTGCCCCCGCTGCTGCCAAGTGCCAGCGGAGTCAGACCCTGCACGGCCCTGGGGCTGGGGAGCAGGCAGAAGCAGCTCCTGGCCCCTGGAGAGAGGACCAGGGGTCTCTGGGGACACGGGGGGGTTCTGCCATCCTCCGAGGGGCAGCAGCACTGCCCCCTGCCACTGCCATGGGGGACTGGGGCCAGGCCGCCGCTCTTCCGGCCCGGGAGAGCTGTGGGGAGACAGCTGGGAGCAGCCCCTGCCCCCCCACCGGCTCTGGAAGCTGTGGGGGAAGCGACCGGGAGCAGCTTCTCCCCTCAGCCCCAGGAGAGACCGGGCAGGAGCAGGAGCCGCCCTGCTCCCAGCCCAGCCTGGGGGACAACCCTCACCCCTGCTCGGATGCTGGGATCATCCTAACCCATTGGGGTTTTTTCACTCTACTTCACTCCTGGGAAAACAAAGAAGAGGTTTTAACAGGCAAACAAGCAGACAAACATTTCTCCTCCCCTCCGAAAACGGAAAACTTCAACTTTTAACCCACTACACCTGTGTTTGCCTGGATACAAAAATTGTCAATCTGAAATTGAAAAATGATGCTGAATGAAAAGTGTAATTCAAAGGAAAACCAGTTTTGTTTCAGGGGAATATTCTTTTTTCTTAGGACAAGAAAGGACTAATGTAATCTTTTGAACTAAAATATGAGGCTGTAAAAATAAGATTGAAAATGTAAAAGTATAGTAAATATAGTAAGTATTGTACTGCAACAACTTTCATGTAGTGTGAGACATCAAAGCTTCTTCAAGCTATTTTCAGGTTATCCTCCACCTCAGGACTGAAACACTCCATAACTGATGAGGAGATGTTTTCAGTGTAGAGTGTGATAATGAATTTTTATATACTCTCACTTGTGTCAAGGCAGATCCTGTTGTTAATTCACATAAAGGCATTCCTTTCTTTTAGCTATGACTCTGCCTTCTCCATTGCGTCTGACAATATTTTTGCTCTTCCAAAGAGCATTATTGAATTTTTATTGCAGTCCAAAAGATATTATAATATTATATATAGTAAATATACAAGGACAAGCTTGAGAAGTGGGTCCATGGAAAACTCATGAGGTTTAACAAGATCAAGTTCATGGTGTTGCCTGTGGTCAGGGCAACTCCGTGTACCAATACAGGCTGGAGGATCAACAGATCAAGAGCAGCCCTGCTGAGTAGGACTTGGTGTGGATGAGAGGCTGGGCATGAGCTGGCAATGTGCACTCATAGCCCAGAAAGCCAATTGTATCCCAGGCTGCATCAAAAGCAGCATGGGCAGCAGGTCGAGGGAAGGGATTCTACCCCTCCATTTACTCTCATGAGACTCCACCTGGAGTGTCGCATCTAGATCTGGAGGCCTCAGCAGAAGAAGAGCATCAACCTGTTGGATAAGTACAGAAGAGGGCCACCAAGTTGGTTAGAGGGATGAAGCAAATCTCCTACGAGGAAAAGGTAATAGAATTGGGATTGTTCATGCTGGAAAATGAAGATTCGGCGTGATTTAATTGTGGCCTTCCAGTGCCTGAAGGGATCCTATAAGATGGAGATATTTTCCTAAGGCATGTAGTGACAAAAGAAGGGGAAATGGTTTTGAGAGGAAAGACAGTAGGTTTAGATGTGATATTAGGAAGAAATTCTTTTCTGTGGGGTTGATGAAGCACTGGAAAAGTTGCCCAGAAAAGGTGTGGCTGCCCCATCCCTAGAAGTGTTCAGGGCCAGATTGGATAGGGCTTTGAGCAACATGTTCTAGTGGAAGGTGTCCCTGCCCATGTCAATGGGGTTGGAACCAGATGATCTATAAGATCTCTTCTAAATCAGACAATTCTGTGATTCTATAAGTCTATGATGAATTTTGTGTTATGCAGGGCCCATTTAAATATCTTAATATAGTCATCAGGTACCACTGTGTGTCCAAAATTGTTATACCTGAACAGATGCCTATTTTTTCCTGCAGCTGAACTATCTTCAACTGCTGTTTAACAAACTAGCAGGATTACTAGTTTGTATCCCCTTGTAACTAGATATAGGGATAGGATTAAACTTCACCAATAAAAGAGAGTTTGAAAAATTATAAATCTCTGATATCAACTTGATAAAGTACTGTTTTATTTTCATAACTCAATTAAAGAATTTATTTGGGATGATTTGATAGTGTGAGACATTGGATTATATTATTTATACTCAAGAATGTGTGTGTGAGGGCCAGGTTGGTGGAGGTGAGATAATACTGTATCCCACATGCCAGCCCCAGCCTCACTGAATGACCACAGAGAAGCTGTCAACCAAAAGGCATCCTGGGAACATGCCCACACCATGCCCCCTGGAAGTCCCTAGATTGGCTGGCACACTGGGAGCATTGCCCCCCACCCTGCCCCAGAGTCCCAGAGTGGCCAGAGGGCTAGAAGTGCCACCTCAGAGGGATGGCTATAGCGGGCCAAACCACCCAAAAACAGCACATATGGCCTACATCTTTTGCTTGAGAACTGCCAGTTGACCACATGAAAGCTGGACTTCCACAGAACTCTCTGGTAGTAGCTATTTTTCTTTTATTCTTCTCTCTTTCTTTACTTCTTTTTCTTCTCTTAATCTCCTTTCTTAATATTTTGGTTAACTCAAAACTGAGTGGATTGGATTTTGCTAAATTTTGTAGGTTAGCACGTGCTAAGTCAGTGCTTTGTGGAATGCTTTGTTTTCACTGTATGTTACCATATAAACTTTTACCAAGATCTCTTATTTTCTAAAGTTATCGGTGAAAGTATCTCCTGAGAAAACATGTGCTGCATCTTTTCTTTATGCTGCCTCAAAGTATGAAAGAACCAAAGGCTCTTCTAAATATTCACTGGGCAAATTTTAGGAGTCTTGTATATTTTTAAAGTAAAACTTCTAGGTGAATTCATAGTTCCAGTCTTGGGGACTTAAAAACAGCAAAGGGAAGGTGAAGAATCCCTGTGACATGATAACAGCACAATAGATAATTGATGGTACCCAAATATTGAAATCAGGTAATCAGAGTTTTACTCACTCATCTTAAGAATTCTAATAAAAGAGCTTTACTGCCCATGTTTCTTTGAAATTGGTACCAGGTTTGCAAAATATTTCTTTCCTATAATGTAATCTAGATTGCAACTCCTCTGGAACAGTATTGCTGAAGCTATTGGGCTTTGGTCAGCTGATATTAGTACAAATACAACCATTATTTAAAAATCTCATTTTGATAAGTATAAATTAAAAAAAAAAAGCTGTAAAGCAGACATCATTGAAGACCCTAATATAGTAATTCTTGAAGTCAAGAAATTGTTTCAGCACAAGTACTACAGATGACAATGACTAGTCTGTAAGCACTTAGTTATTATTACCTGGCTCTGGCTAGAGTAATATCACAGCAATTGCAAATAATGTTAAGAATGAGGCAGCTTGTTTTTCCAAGCTCTTTTCAGCATATACTCTTGAAAACAGTTTTCTCCCATTATTTTTCTATTTTTTACTCTACAGTCTATTTATCTCTTTTAATTCTTATGCTGGCAATTGTGATTTATTCCGTGTGTCAACTATGTTGAGCAAAGAAAATATGTCTAAACCATTAATAAACAGCATTTTCTTAGTTTAAAAAAACCTTATTCATTCAACATTAGTTCCAGCAACTCTGTCCCATGCCTGCTTTATCAATTTTATAATCCTGTGTAGTCCATAAGGTACCCTGAAACAAATTTAAGTTTTGATTTTTGTAGAAATTATTTGTATCTTCCTAAAATTTTAAATAAAACTGGAAAAAATGGCTTGAAAATCTCATTCCTCTAGAAGACACTGGCAATAGTCTAGATTTAAATGTAGGTTTAAGGTCAATATTGCTCTTAGGAATTTATTTCGCATTGTGTTACGACAATACTGTCTAGCACAAAATGACTAGAATACAGACTGAATTCATTAGCAACCTCTTCTTTGAGGGAAATTCTTTCATTTTTGTTTAAGCAACCTGAATCTGTAATTGCCATTTCATCCCAAAAGGTACTCTGTCTTCCTCCCATTACAATGTGGGGAAGCTGGAACTTGATTGGTTGTCATGTTATACTCATTCTAAAGGAAAAGTCAATGCTTCTATATGCTTGCCAAAAGATAGATCAACTGGTACCATAAAGTGAAGACAAATAGATCAATAAATATACTGTTAATGCAGTACATTATATATTTTTAAGTCAAGAAGATCCCAAAGTGCTCTGCTGACTGTACGGAGCAGTCACTCAACTCTGAAATACAAGTGTCTTGCAGGTGAAATTCAGATGCACCCGAAACAGCAAACAACAGCTCTTTGTGGAAGCCTAAATTGCTTCTTAAACTGAAAATATAATGGGAAATTACAGGGGCATAGAGTCACTCTTTGTGACACACAAAGCATCTTCCGAGAAAACATTTCTGAGATGTACACTGTTAAATAACTCCAGGACCTGGGCTGTATCTTCATAAGGAAGAGAAGTAGCAGAGCACTGCTCCTTTGCAGTAATATTCACTTTGAACTGTCTTGCAGAGAAGCATGGCAATAGGTTTAATAATGATAGACAGGCAGGCAGGCAGGCAGGCAGGCAGGCAGGCAGGCAGGCAGACAGACAGACAGACAGACAGACAGACACAGACAGACAGACAGACAGACAGACAGACAGATAGACAGATAGACAGATAGACAGATAGATGATAGAAAAACTCTTTCTTAAATATTTCCACCTCAAAAGCAGACTGTTTTTCTAACAATGATAGTATAAGCCACCTGTTCTGGTCATCCTACAAAAGCACACAGGTTGTACAATTTGTGTCTTTCCAAGTCTGTGACACACTGGTGAATTTCAACAGTTCTGGCCTATTGCAATTCACATGTCAAAATACTAAGAAAGTATCATCTCATAAAAAAACCCACCAACAGTTTAAGTAAAAATTAAATGCCAGTGAACTCCAAAAACCCCACACGTACTCTTCAGTATATAGCAAAATGCAGGACTTCACAGAGTGTCCGGATTATGAGGAATTTGAGGACTGGGGGTTTTTGTTGGATTTTATGTTTAGTTTTAGTTTTATTGTTATTTTCCTTTGTCATTTTTCCTCACTAATTTAAATGAAAATATTATATATAACTAATCATGTGGAAAAATGAAAATTATAAGATTAACCCCAGGCAGGTACAAAAGAAGGTACTGTTAATCTTTGCTTAGTTTGAAACTGCATTAAAGAGATAAAGGGAATTTTATTGAAATTCTCTGTAAAACTTAGGAACCGTGTACTGATATTAGCTATTTTGGGTTGCTTTTCCAGCTAATATGACTACCAGTGGGACAGAGAGGTTAAAGGGAATATAAGACAAATAATAATTAAAGAGATGTCAAGAATTTTTCTTTTTTTTGCAAAGAAGAATCATTAAAGTGTAGAGCAAGCCTCCCAGGCAAGATTGAGGCAAAAACTCTATGGTAAAGGAAGAAACAAATATATCCAGCATGGAAATTATATACTGCAGAGTCATAGGATCATAGAATCATTAAGGTTGCAAAAGACCTCCAAGATCATCAAGTCCAATTTTTGACTGAACACCTCCATGTCAACTAAACCACAGCACTGAGTATCACATCCAGTGGTTTCACAAACACTTTCAGGGATGGTGACTCTACCACCTCCCTGGGCAGCCTGATGCAATGCCTGACCAACTTTTCAGTGAAGAAATTCTGATGTCCAACTTGAACTTCCCCTGGCGCAGGTTGAGGCCATTTCCTGTTGTCCTGTTTCTAGTTGCCTGGGAGAAGATCAACCCCCAGCTGGACACAACTTGCTTTCAGGTTGTTATAGAGTGGTAAGGTCTCTTCCAAGTCTCTTTTTCTCCAGACTAAATAACCAAAACTTCCTCAGCCAATCCTCATATGATTTACTCTCTAGCCCCTTCACCAGACTTTTTGCCCTTCTCTGGATGTGCTCCAGAACCTCAGTGTCTTTCTTGTAGCGAGGGGCCCAGAACTAGACACAATACTTGAGGTGTGACCTCAGGTCCCAAGATTAGCTCAGTTGGCTAGAGCACAGTGCTAATAATGTCAAGGTTGTGGTTTGATCCCCATAGGGGCCATTCACTTAAGAGTTAGACTCAGTGATCTTTGTGGCTCCCTTCCAACTCAGAAGCTTCTGTGATTCTCCTCACCACTACTGGATACAGGGGAGCAATCACTGCCCTAATCCTGCTGGACACACTATTTCGGATACAGGCTAGGATGCCATTAGGAACACTGGGACTTGGGCACACTGTTGGCTCATGTTCAGAGGGTTGTTGGCCTGCCCCTCTGTGTCTTTTCCCACTGAGCGGCTTTTCAGCCACTCTGCCTCCAGCAGATAGAAAGTCTGGGAGCATTCTTCTGTCTTTGAGTTTAAGAGAGGTCCAACAGTCTGATCTGTATTACTTCGCTATTTACAAGTCCTATTGCAGGACTTCTAGAAGCCTTTTTAGGTCTTCTTTTCACTATCTAATCGTTTATCTTGTTTGCTCCACTGGTCAAATATACAAGCAATAGGGCAAGAGGCAACAGTTATGATTCACTTCTGAAGGCAAGAGTAACTGAGGTTGCCTTGGGGTGGATTAGAGTGAAATAACACTGAATAACTGTTTTTTATATATGTGTGTATGTGTACACATATATATGTATACATACATAAACAAAAACAAATAAGAAAATGTATAAGGAAAATAAAGAAAGAGGAAGAAAGGATAAGAGTAGAAAGATATCAGTATTCGTGGATCCAGCAGTAAGACTTGATTGTTACGGTCTAGATGTCAGTAGGTCAAAGCGATGGTTGCAATCTTGATCCATCAGGGTGGAGGAAACCCACGAAACACCAACTTCAGTGGGCTAATATACAGTTAGATTTACGTGGGAACATCCAGATAACTCTTCTGGGTGCAGAGTTTTACATTGTCTGTTGCAACACTGTGGACCATGCACTATCCTCTGGTGGAAAGCCCCAGAAATTAGTCTGATCAATAAAAATATTAGACAGGACGGACCCAAATACTGGGCCTTGGGGCTTTGATAAGTCAGTCAGCTTTACTAATTTTCTCAAGCCTGTTTTTATTCTCTAAACCATATTAATTTAAACTCAAGAATGTGTGGGATTATTTTTTCAAACTGTGAATGGAAAAACACTGAATTAGAGCAAGAGACATAAAATGCAGAACGTATACGACATAAAAAGAATCATTAATAGATAAGCCTCTCTTTAATGTGCCCTAGGTCGCATTTTGTGTACACAGTGTTGAAATAAAAGCTGATGCTTTTCCCAGAGTTATAACATTATGGGAACCCTTTTACTTCACCATCTCAGTTAAACTGTCAATATTAGCATAATCAGCTGTCACACTCAGTTTTCTCAGTTATTTTCTCCCTTTCTGCAGATCAAGAATCTACTGTCACTTGTTTAAAAACCACTTCAGAATTACAGCTGATTCTCACAACTTATCAGACTGGTACAGAACTCCAGCCACTGCAGTAAAGATCATAAAGGCCATGGCTGTGTCTGCTATTTAAATGAAGTGTGAAAGTACTAGCACTGAAGAGCAGAAATAGGTTCAAAATGCTTTTCTTTTTATGGCAGCACTCACACATAATAACGGGTCAAATCATAAGAATAAGTGTTTAGTTAATGGACTTTGGAGGTGCAGGAATACATCTGATGAATCCATTACTGTTTTAGAGTAAATCCTAATAGAAAGGTGCTAACAGTTTCATCAACAGTGGAATAATACTTTGGGGAAAATCGTTGAGGGGTCCCCTGCCTCTGCTAAGTGAAAGCCCCCCCAAAAAGTGAATGTTGAATATACCCTCTAGTTGGTGAATTTGTTGGTGAAAATTTTCTGTGCTCAAAACTCTGACAGACTGATTAGACCATAAAAGGCTGTCGATTTCCTGAGGCTCTGGCAGAGAAGTAAAATATTGAGGGTCGAGGGAATCGTCCCTGTTTAAGGTTTAGTTCTAAACCTTCCTTTTATCATGACAATATCTGAAAGAGAATCTAGTCCTTAAAGTAGATATTTTCAAGTGAATGACTACATTCATTGCTATGGCCTAAATGCCCAGAAGGACAAACTCTTTGAAAATATTAGGGGAAGCAATAAAAAGAGGGAAACAAAACATCAGAAAGAAAAGAGCAATGAAAACTCTTTTTCAGTAATTTTTGTACATTTAATTACATTTTGAAAACTTATGTTACACTATGAAAGCCAGAAGATACCTCGAAACAGAAAGCCATACCTGGCTATCAGCTGTAGTCACAGTTTTCTTGACTAGGGACTGCTCAGCTCAGAGTCAAGATTGATCATAGGAAGGTGTCCCTGTTGGGAGAAAAACTACATTAAATGCTTTTGTATTTCCTTGTGAGTATGGAACATCTTGAAGGTTACATTGACAAGTTGACAAGCGCATCAACGTTGAAGCTACTACTGATTTTTTTGTGAAGATGAATTTAAATTATAGATAATTAATTGCTGTTTGGTTGGACCTCTCAGTTCATTAGCCAGAAAAAGATTTGTTTCTCTTTTAACTAGATAGATTCCTTCCATTGGGAATATGAATGGAGGCATTAGACAAGGCTTCCTAATGATTCTGCTCTTGGAGTGGTGCTATTTAACTGGAACTAAAGCTTCAGAAGAAGATAATGCTTTTGTTTGACAGAAATATACTGTTGATTCAGAAAGGTTGACCTGAAGACTGAATAGATCTTCGTCATCTTTAATGAAGTACTGTGTGAGATCAGGAACATCACCAAAACATGCATTTCAAAGGCAGTCTATTCATTCTCTACTAAGCTTTCCTGCGTAATGTTTCAGAATAATAGAGAAAACAACAAAGATCCATGCCTCAAGAACAATCTCCTTTAATCAAGGTTGAATTCAGACCTTACCAGAATAGTGATCATATTGAGCAACAGCTCAGGATCTTTCTTTAACCTCAAAGACTGGGTGATAAGGAGAAGTGCTATACTCAATAGTAAAACTTTTCCTTCATTAACATAACAGCTATTTCATGGACACAGGGTTCACTTCTCTTTGTACAATGATAAGGTCACTAAGTCAGGGTAATTCTTTAAGCCATTGTGACAGAACTATACTCAGTCCCACATCATCAGCTGCATAGCGGGTAGAGCTGGATGGTCTGGAACAAAACATCAGTGCTACAATGGACATCCTTTGCCGTTGAATTATTTGTGCAAAGCTGAAAGATAGGCGATTCCTGAACAGGCGGGAATCTCTTTTCCCTGCTGGCAATTAACCTGAAATGGAGATTTTCGTTCATCCCTCCTTCATGGCTTTTATATACATTTTTTGAAAACTGTTCAGAATTCAAAAGAAGTACCACTTGAGGGGTAATTAAGCTAGTTTCCTGTGTGAGTGCATCTGTGCCCATCTGTGTGCCCTTCCTGAGTAATTTTGAAAGATCATTTTCTTTAAGAAAATCTGGCAGAAAAGCAGAGCTTTCAAGGATATCAGCTATCTACACGTTTCCTGAAAATAAATGGCTGGCTAAATGGTTGTTTTACTCAGATTTATCTATTAATACTATTGGTACAAAAAAGAGTTTAATATTAGATTTCCATAAGATTTGAGCCAAATGGCTTGCGTGAATATGCCAATACTGTGAAAAGAGAATGAATAAACTTTCAGTATCTTGGAGTCTGGAAAATCCAATGATCATAGTGATTCAGCCTTCGTTAATTCTGATTTGAAACATTAATTCCTGCAGTCATACTATAAAAATAGTCTGACTTACATTTTCTAAAAGTTCTGCTTCTCAAGACACAAAAAGAAAGCTTAAAAACTGCCCAAAGCGTGTTATATGAACCAGAAAACAAGACAGCAAATAATCTGCCCTCATATTTTCATATATTTACTTAAAAATTTTTTTAAAAAGTCATCAAGAAAACAAATGTTGTGGTTTAGGAGTGGTATTCCACAGTTTTGTCTTCCTACTGAAAACAGACCACACACCTCTTCTTCACTTCCCCTTCTTCCCCTTACAGTGGGAAGTGAGAGTGAGAGGCTCAAAATGGTAAAGATCAGAGGTTGAGACTAGAACAATTTACTGGAAACAGCAATGAAGTAAGAAAAACAAACAATAGCAATACTTATATCAGAATGTACAATTGCTCACCATGTGAAACCTGCACTACCAAATCACAAACCAGAATAGGAATTGGTGTCTCTGATCATGGTGTGAGGTGGTATATAATAATATCAGGGTCCTAGCTTTGCCCCTCCTGGCTAATGCAAAAATTAACCCTGTTCTTTCCAGAACCAGGGCACCAAAACAAAAAACAAACAAACAAAACAAGGAACCCCACAGTAAAACTAACAGATGCACACATGGACACACACAAAAACAAGTCTAAAGATTTATGGTTTTATTATTCCCCTATTATTTACAAATAATTTGGGCTGACAATAATATGCTGAATTCTTTCAAACAGTGAAATATATCATCACTTAGTTTATTTGTAAAACACTGGGTCAGAGGAGCACATCTGCATTCTTCAGGTTGTAAATGACCTCCTCACTATTGTTTAATTTTAATATATGAATAACTGAGCTTTGCAATAAAGCATACAGCACAAACACTGAGTACAGTGTTTATATACTTACTCATTGTAAAACCTTAACATTCCTGAACTACTTGTTTAGATTTATCGTGAAAATGAATTTCACTAATCAAATAAATTTTAAGTCTTTGCAGAATGTTCATACTATTGACATAAATGACAAATAAAAAAATTATTTACACTCTTCCCTAGGAAAACTGCAAGCAGGAAAAATGGTGATAGGCATTTTTCTTGTTAGTCCAATGAAGTGCAAGATAAAGATCTGAAGACCTTGGTGAAGCAGCTCTCCGTCTACAGCCCGTGGAGGACCACAGGAGTGCAGAGATCCACCTGCAGCCCGTGGAGGAGCCCATGCCGGAGCAGGTGGATGTCGGAGGGAGGCTGTGGCCCGTGGGAGGCCCATGTTGGAGCAGGGTCCTGGCAGGGGACGGTGGCCCATGGGGAGAGGAGCCCACGCTGGAGCAGGATTCTCCTGTTAGGACTCGTGGCCTGTGGGGCCCACACTGGAGCGCCCGGTACCTGAAGGACTGCACCATGTGTAGAATGACCCTTGTGGCAGCTGTGGGTGAAGAGCTGCTGCCCATGGGATGGACTCTCACCGGAGCAGCTTATGAAAGGGACTGTATCCTGTGAGAGAGACTCACGCTGGAGCAGTTTGTGAAGAGCTGTCTCCTCTGGGATGGGACCCCATGGGAATGTACTGGAAGGATTCCTCCCTAAGCAGTGGCTGAGAACAACTGACCATAACCCCCCCCTTCCCGGTCTCCCTGCACCGCTGAGGGAGAGAAGGTTGAACACGAAGGAGGAGGGGCTGGGGGGAAAGGTGTCTCTTATTGCTTCTCACTCTTTATCTCTGATCTTGTTAGTAATAAATTTAACTAATATCCCTACATGGAGTCTGTTTTGCCTGTGACGGTGATTAGCGAGGAATCTTTTATGGTCCTTATCTCAACTTGTGAAGCCTTTTGTTATACTTTCTATCCTCTGTTGTTTGCAGGGGGGAAAGAGAGTGGTTGTGTGGGCCCCTGGCATTTAGGCTGGGTTAAACCAGTACCCCTGTAATCTGATTTCATTATGTTCCAGCCCCATGTAGATGTCTTACCTGCCCTAGGGAATGCCAAGTAGCACCAGAAATACATTTTCTACTGTTTTCCTTCACTATCAGTAAAAGATGTTACTGACTAAATGTGCTTTAATTTACTATTCAACAAAGATATTTATGCTGAATATTCAAAAAAAGCATTCAGGCCTAAGTTTGTTGGAAGCATATTTTAGATATTTTACTTCTAACATTTCTGAAGCTACAATTATTTTAACACAAGGCCGTAGTGCAAAAGAAGTTACCTCACCACTGTGAACAGATCCAAGCAAAATTAGGCTGATATTTCTCACAACTTTTGTCTTATTTCAGAATAAATTATGTGACATGCTGTGCTGGTTTAGGCTAATATAGCATTAGTTTTTTTCACAATTACTAGTATGGGCCTGTATTTTGGATTTGTGCTGAACACAGTGCTGATAACACAGAGATGTTTTTGTTATTGTTGAGCAGAGCTTACATAGAGAACAAGGCCTCTTTTGCTTTTTGTATTGCCACATTGGATAGAAAGTTAGGGGTACATGGGTGTTTGGGAGAAGACACAGCTGGGACAGATGACCAAAAGACCACTCACTTTTAAGTTGGATGTGATGATCCTTGTGTGTCCCTTTCAGCTCAGCAGCTATTTTGTGAAATTTGAAAATCTGGATATTCTATACCATATGATATCACGGTCAGAATATAAAGTGGGAGGAATCACAGAATCACTACGTTGG
>VXBA01003925.1:1812-52139 GCA_013399895.1 Serilophus lunatus
TTGATGGTCAATCAAGGCTTATCTTCGGCAATTAGCAGGCTGATTTTCGTCATCCTGTTCTGTCTTCATAGTTTTCCAAAGGTCTTTGTTCTCAACTCACATGCACTTGTGAAATCAGAGAAATCTGAGATGGGTTCATTGTGACCCCCTACTCCCAACTCTCTCTACCCTCTCTGGCTGGGAGGTCCAAAACCACACCCAAGCAGACCTCTGTCCATGGGAAAAAATCAGAGGGGTAAAAAACAAACCTATAAGGGCTCTGAAGATCACCTTTTACCTTTTAAAAGGTGTCTCCACCTTCTCCTGCATTCTTAGGAGCTTGGTCCAAGAATGAATCCATGGCCTTTGTCCCATCCACCCGGGGTGCCAATCTGTTGCCTGAAGAGTTACAGATAAGCAAATTGAGAAACACGGAATAAAGGGGAGAAGCAGCTTTACTGTCGATGTCCGATGATCCAAAGAGAAAAATCGTAACAATCTCGTAATTTTTATAACTTTCAGAGTGTTCTCCCCCCATGCTATCCAACTAAAGTCTATCTTACTACTATGCCCCCTAAACAGCCAACAGGATGGCCCCTTGTTACCTACTTCCACCCCAGTTCAGCTCCTTGTAAGCCTGGAAGTCTAACCATGTTTTGACTTATTACCCCACTTATCTATAGAAAGAATGCAAACACACTGGAACACAGGCTCTTCTGGCCTTTAATATTCCAAGTTATCCAGCTACCCAGCTAAAGTGAATTCCCCCAAATATTAAGCATACCCCTTAAGGCATACAAACACTGTACACAGGTTTTAATATTCTCTGCTAATAATTTGCTAATAATCTTTGCAATGTGATCTGAAATGAAAAGTAAAAAATAATTTAGAAAAACAGAGCTGTAACTGTCCAATCGTTCATCTGCATTATTGGTACCTCGTGTGGTTTCTGTGAAAACCAAAAAGCAAGCTGAAAACTTTGACTCTTATATGTACAATGAGTATGTCTTCTGGTATGTTTTATGAAGTTTTTGCCAGTCTTGAAAATGTTGCAACTTGCAAAATAGCCTGATGCTAGAAAGAGTGTGCTAAGAATAGAATGGAAATTCAGAGGAAGCGAAATAATCTGATCCTGTACAGTTTTCTGGTAATCCTTAAAGAAGAAGGAAGAGGCATATGACTCCTCAAAGCCGTAGTTGTTATATATCAACTATTCAAAGTAAAATTCATCTGAGCAAAAAAAAAAGAAAGAGAACTCTTATGAGGGAAAACAAGGAATTTTTTTGGTTCGAGGAATGAGGGATAAAGCTGGTTGTGCTGAGATGTTGTAGGGACCCTGTCTCTGACCAAGGAAGTGAAAATTTTCAGGGGAGTGAGGGGTGGGAGAAGAACTGATTGCCTTGCTGAAAGGTAGCTGAGATGAAATTGCAACACATAGTATGGATGCTTGTGGTAGGTGAGTAAAAACCATAGATATTTAAAAAGGTAAAAATAGTTGTTTGTTGTTAACATGCCTAAGCCATGACTTCTCTAATCTTGGTACCACATTTGTGACATGGAGGGATTCTGTTACCAAGTTAACAGGTGCATTCTGCCATAATGTAAAAACCTGCCAAAAGAGCTCGACAATTTGAGGTGATCCTGTGGTATGGAAAATATGGTCCACCCATTTTTTGCCATCATACCACGCTACCACTACCTTTCCTGTTTTCCCTGAGCCATCAGTAAATACTGTAGTTCCTGATGTAGGTGTGTGGCATTATTAAAGTATTAATACATCATGTTGTGGTGGTTTGAACCACTAGGGGGTGCAACAGTTACAAAAGATTGAATAGATGCAAGAGCAAGCAACAGGCTTATTTTTCTAGGGCTCTAAAGTCCTTATAGAATCCCCAGACAATAAACAAAAATACACACACAATATAAAACCTGACAATATCACGCAATCATTTGTACCTCTGTGGATATGGTTCTTTTGGGTTGATGAGGTAAAAAGATCCATTCTAGGATGATAAGAGGATCTGGGAGTGATGGTACCCATTGCCCAGTCAAGCCATATGCTTGACATAAGGTGACAAATATGAACAAGCATATAGGATGGCTTTCAAATCTCTTGTGGGCCTTCTTTTCAATAATGGCCTTATTTATTTCTTCTATGGCCTGTATCATCTCTTTGGCGAGTGTTCAGGTGTCAGTCCTGCCGACTATAATCCAAATTAGTCGTGCAAATGAAAGGAGACGTGGTTGCGTGGTTGTGTTCAAGATGTCTGAAGGCAGAATGCCCATGTTTCTTCATTAAATACCTTTTATACCCTGTTTAAACATTTGCGTCCAAAACCCTGGTTGGTCAGTTCAAACATAGCCTCTGTTCTCATTGGTGCTATCTAGACATAGGATCTGCTAACTGGTTGGTTGAAGGGTTGTTCCCATGCTGAACTCCTTTGTTCTCAGCCTCGAGGAAGAAGCTGTATTTTTCCATCCTCAAGGCTCCTGTTGCTTCATCATAATCCATGTTCGGGGTGATGTTAAATTTGTGACCCCCTTAAGAAGATCGAAGAGTGGGGCCAGATCTGATTTGGTGATAACTAAATAACCAATTGATGGTTCTCAATAACTTTTGTAGATCATTTAATGTTTTGATGTTAATTCATAATTTGATTGACTGGGTCTCAATGGTAGCTGCCAATATTTTCCAGCCGAAATACCTCCATGGAGGGCAAGTTTGTACCTTTTCTGGGGCAACTTGAAGGCCAGATCTTTCTAATGCACCCTTGCTTTTTGTGCTACAAGGTGGAGCTGCTGTGTTTTTTCTCCTGCAAACAATATTGTCCATATAATGGCAACATAGAATATCAGGGTGATGTTCCTGACTTGGCATAGTGCCTGGGCAATGAATTGTTGAGAGATGGAGGGGCTATTTTTCATGCCTTGAGGGAGTACTACCCAGTGGAACCTTTGGAGGGGCTCTGAGTTGTTCAGTGATGGTAAGGAAAAGGCAAATCTAGGGGCATCCTGAGGGTTTAAAGGTATGGTAAAAAAGCAATCCTTTAAATCAATTATTACTACGTCCCAACTCTCAAGAATCATTGTTGGAGAGGGCATCCTGGGTTGGAGGAGTCCCATATTTTTCCATTATCTCATTGACTACGCAAATTGTGCACCATACACCAGGCACCACTCTTCTTTTTGATCACAAAAACTGGGGTGTTCCATGGACTATTGGTAGGAATGATATGTCCGTCTCAACTGCTCTTCTACTAGTTTTTCTAATGTATGGCTCTTCTCTTTATTCAGGTGTCATCGGTCAATCCAAACAGGGGTATGTGTTAGCATTTGAGCTTTGGTGTTGTATGGGTATTTGCCATGCCTCAATAGCCCCTATTAAAATGGCAATTGTAACCATATTACAGTTCCCCAAAACATCTCATCTCCATAAGTTAAGAGAAGCAGTTGAGACAAAGGGATATATTGTTGCCACCTGGCTCTCTGGTCTGATCACTGGAATAATATGCTGACTTTGTTTTGCTAATGCAGCTCCCCCAGTGCCCAAAAGAGCACCTTGTGCTTCTACCATTGGCCATTGAGAGGGTCACTGCTGTGCTGATAACACAGTAATGTCTGCCCCTATATCAACCATGCCCTGTAACTTTACTGATTCTGGTTTCTCCCCCTTTAAAAATAGTTGACAGGTTAATAAAGGGCAGGAACTAGTAAGGTTTTAGGTCCAATGAACTTCAGATGGTCCTGTGGACCCAAGACCTTGATCCCCGCTTTCTGTGTCATCCCATGTTCGGCCGACTTTTGCTTTGAATGGTATTAATAGGGCAATGTAACTGCCCTGTGGGATATAAACAGGTGGGGATGGAGTGTAAACTAGAGCTTGGATTTGGCCTTTAAAGTCAGCATCTATTACCTCAGGCCATATAAAAATTCCCTGTAACGTGGTGGATAATTGCCCACTAACCAGGCACTTAGGCCATTACCAATTAGCTTGAAAGCCTGGAGTGGCACCTTATGCACTGATTGGATATTACGATTGGGAAGGCTGTGGCAACATCCAGTCCAGCGCTACTAGCTGTTGCATGCTTGATGGTATGGAGGATGTTGTGGCAGACGTACTTGCTGTCATCACGTGCCTCTGCATCGTGCTGTGCTGTGAGTTTCCCTGTTTTCGGGGGGGTAAAGGCTTTCCATTAATATCAAACTTAGAATGACACTGACTGGTGTAGAGTCTTCCTTTTCTACACCTATGACAAAACTCGTGGAGTGGTGATGCTGCTACTTGTGCTGGTCTTCCCCCTCTTTGTTGTTCTTGAGGACAGTTTTTCCTAATGTGGCTGTCTTGTTCACAGCCAAAACACCTTTTCTTTAGACATAGCACTGCAACAAACCCAGAGGCAACAGAAGATGAAACAGTTGCAGCCATGGTTTGCATGCTGTGTGAGACAGAATTCGTTTTGTTATATGCCTGTTTCATCTCTACCAGTGTTGGATTTTGTAAAGGGAGGATTATCTTTTTACAGTCTATATTACAATTCTCAAGGGCCAGTGTGCGCATAAAGGATTCTCTTGCATCAGGGTTCTCCACATGTTTCTCTCATGCATCTTTAAGTCTGTTTCTGTGGGTCCTTGCTTAATGGAGGTGAATTATTGGGCTGGCTTTTTTAAATCCAGGACCGTCTTAAGAGCTTGTAGTGCTAGGTCTTTATCTGCAGACTTCTCTATGCCAAGTAGCTTGTATGTTGGGATCTGAGTATTGTGCACATCCTAAAAGCTGCTCTACAGGGACTGCATGTTGGAGGTCATTTAATGGCCCTTGTAGATTATTAGCAACCACTGCCAGCAGTGAAAAATGTTTATTAACAGAAAACCGTGCTTTTTATAATATCCTAATGTGACAGTTGGTAACGATCAGTCTTTTCTTATTGGCTGCTTGTCGTATTATATAAGTTCCTCGGGACCATCTTATAACGGCTTCTTATATAAGTTCCTCGAGGTCCTCTTTTCTGCAAGCCGATTGGCTGCTTGTGCTCTCATGCTCTTCTATTCCATTGGGTCGCCTGCTACATGCTGCCTTGGACTGATTTTGGATCCACTGACTTAGGGTGGAAATATTTCATATCTATTACCAATCTCTTGAGCCAGCTGGCCTCCCACTTCTGTGGTCATTACTTTTCAGGAGAATCGATTAAGTGCAGAAATTCATCTTTGTGTTCTTTCAGTTAGGCTCCCAACATTCTGCACTATGTTAGAGAACCTTTATTATGTCTGGGAAAAAATGTTAAATGCTCAAGAGACTGCAAAGGAGTGATGCATGTTTTTCTTTCTAAATGGTAACAAAAAAAATACATATGACTAGCAAAAATGTCAGATAATATTGCATGCTGATTACAACTTTCTCAGCACTTCTTGAATTCTGGTACTCCTTTCCAAAGAAGGTGGGCTATTTGATTTCAAGGGGTTTCCTGGATTTGTTTTTTCATTTCTGTTAAAGTACAGAAAGAATTGAGCTTTGGAGCTGGGTGTTGTGTATAAAGCAGCATATTATCTCCCTTTGAATCTCATAGGGAGTACTTTCATCTGATGAGTCAGAGGAGCGATAAAAACTTGCCAAAGGATGCAGATGACTAATCATTGCAAAGTATAGACCTCAGTAAGAGATTGATGGGCAGGGTATTAATGATGAAAATAAAATTGCTGAAGAATGATTTAATAGTTGGGAATAAGATTCCTGATGCTGGCAATTACTGCTGTGTTCAGTAGTACCCAATGTTGATAAAATTCTTCAGCCTGCAATGTTACCATATATTTGCAGAAATGCCAGTGGTGATTTCACTTTAGAGGACTATGTATTTGTGGTAGTTGAAATCTTTCCAGACACAAGCAGATCTGATAAACCATGTCTATCTTGACTCTCCTTGGCTGCTAATTCTGCATTTTCTTCCCGATAAAGATCATGAAACTAGCACTTCAATTTACTGTGAGTATTTCAGGGTATGAGTATGAAGGTAGAGAAGGAACTGCAGAAATCTGTAGAACAAAATTATGGGAACTTGACATACTGTCTGGAAGGCTGGGGGTTTCTTTTTAACTCATATGCCTCTAAGTGGATTTGCTCTATTGCAATTCCAATAAATAATACAAACCATTTATTAGAGAGCTTGTGTTCCTGTTTGTTAGGTTACCCTTTTTTCTGTTATGATGGTGGAAATTTCCTTGTTTTTTTATCTGGTAGTTCTGTCATGGTGCTCTACAGTGTTTTTTTTAGTCTCAGTTGCATGCAGGTCTTATGCCTTACCAATGGTATTGTAGCCCCTGCTGAATACATCACCCTTAAAAGTCTGTTACCATTCTGTAAAGAAAGAGATGAATAATCTCATTGCCATGGTACACAAGTCAGGAAAGTTGGCAGTTTGTTCCAGTTCTACTAAAGACTACAAGAGTAGTCTTTAAGCTCTTTTGGTATCTGAAGCTCATTATTTGGAAAATGGGTGTAGAGTCTTCATTTTCTGGAGAGAGGCTAGGAAATCCTTCAAGAATGCTTGCTCTTGAAAGTGTCTTCTGGAAATTAGTCTATCATTGCAAAATACAAGATGTTTTCCAAAACTATTGTTGCTAAATATTTTTGTTGTTTGACTGTATCTTTTGCCATTTTTCCCCCATTTGGTACAGTTTTTTAGGATCAAGTGTTAGTAGTTATCATCTCCAGGTCCATTTTTTTTTTTGACAGTTCTGTTTAGTAACAGTTGAAAACAAATGTTTTCCTGCCACCATCCTTCAGCAGTGAATAAGTGGTGGTAGTGTTACAATTGTTTCTTCATCTTCCCTGAGGTATAAACTTTGGTCATGTGTAAAGCAGGATCATTCACTATCCAACAAAAGGTCTAACTTATGACAGATTTTATATTTCTATTCAAACTTCAAGTTTGTAATTTTCCCCTTCCTCTTTGCATACCCAGAGCAATGCATGTGCCTCTCATTTGTCTATATATAAATCTATATATATCTATAAATCTGTCTATATATACATCTGTCAGGTTAATTTCTATTCTATTGGTCATAATTGTTGTCTCTGGAAATAATGGGATACTCTCTTCTGGGATGTTGAGGAAAGAGGCACTTCATCAGCTCTTTTGAGTGTGAGACAATGCATGAAAGTCATGTTGTGACAATAAAATTGTGCTAGAATTCCCAGTGGCTCTAGCTATGTCTAAATATAGCTTAAAAGCCTAAGCAAGATTTCTGGTGAGATAATTAAAGACAGTATGGTGGAAAGTACTAAAAAGATGCTAGTCCTAAGGGAAAGAAAGTTATCTCCATGTTTGCGGAGTTCTTTGATGCTCCTGTATGCTTACCTGGTCACTCTCAATTACTGCAATTAGGAAATTGCTGAATTCTGAAGACTTATTTCAGGTCCTGACATCTCAGTTACTTTTGTGTAAGTAGATGAATCCTACTACCTTATATAGCTACCTTGAAGTCCAAAGGCTTAGTGACAACTCAACATAACCAGTCTGTTGCTAGTTCAACACTTCTGTTAGCTGAGCGAGTTCTGAAAGGCCATTGCTGTCCTACCCTGATGTAAAAGCTGTTTGATATGTTACTGTCATACAGAATCTTGTTTTGTCAATTTTACCTTTTAGATGAGGTAAAAATATATGCTCTTTCTTCCAGTAAACTCCTGTTGGGAGTATTTTCTCAGTTTAAATGTTGTTTTACTTCTCTTCTTTGACTTTTAGGTGAGGAGGAAAGTAGCTAAAGTGGTAAGATCTCTAACTTGGTAAATTTGGTGTGTTGCTTTCCTTTTGGGTTTGAAGGGAGGGATATGAATGCAGTTATGGTCCCACAGAGTCTCTTCCAGATCTCAGTGAAGACAAAGATTTTGAAGTTTTAATCAACTTCTACTGAGATCTGTCAGAAAAAAATTAAACCTATCTTCTGTATCAGCAAGACTTCTTTTGTAAAGACTGTATTTCTAAGTTTTTCCTGACTTTTGCAGTCAAATGCAGTAAGATATCCTTAAGGTACTTGCAATTTTTTTCTTAGATTTTGGATAGCTGCCAAAATACCTGAGGAGATAGCCATTTTCTACTCAGGGCAATATGTAAATAAAAAAAATAAAAGATGTAGGAAGAAAAGGTAGTAGGTATATCTATATACAGCACCTTTGGTCTCCACATCTCATTTCCGTGGAAAAATCACAGTGTCCTCCCACCCTTTGCACAGTTGCACATTTTTCTCACATGCAATCACAATAAGAGCAACTCCCTTCCAACTATCTCTGCTGAAAGAAGGCAGTGACAAAAGCTCCAGACTGGCTTTAAGAAAGCACTCTGTAGAGATGTCAGTTGTCAGCAGCTTCTGATACTCTACCCATCTCACTCCTAAAAGCCTATTCCTGAATATTCTATAGTGTCTGTGCTCTCAAGCAAATGCAAATGTCAGAATCCCTGGAAGGGAGATAATCCTGTCTATTGTCCTGATAGGCTGTTGGGATAAATGGAAGGAGTTCTTCTGAAGTCACTGAGGCTTTGCTGGTTTACATGCAAATAATTTGTTGACATATTTTTATAGAAAATTTCCATATTGTGTCTGGAAATGTGAACGATTTGTTTGTCTCATATTTCCTGCTGGTACTTGCTGACTTGACCTCTTCTGTTCTAGTTATGCTAATCTTCTCCCTGTAAAACTAAGCCATTGTAACAATTTCCTCTTCATTTTTCTGAGATAAAATGATCACTCAAAATAAGGGCATTTTTCTTAGCCCTAGCAAATATTTTGTCCCTAGTCTTTTCTCTTCCGTCCAGAAGTTGCTGATTTGTGTTGTTTCTGACCCTGTTGCCTCTTCCTCTCTTGGTTTGTCCGTTAAATCCCACTTTGCATCACTGTCATGGAAAAGCAGTAGTGCCTGTTCTCAAAATCATCAGTGTTATCCTGTTTTATCACATCTTCCAGAATATCATAACAGAAAGTGAATTTTTTTTTTGTTTATGTTTCATTTAGTAGCATAGGGTCCATTGCTTATTCTGACGTCCATCTTGCTAAACTTCAGGGCCCAAATAAGTGTCTAGACTGGCTTTCCTGCTCCAGCATCCCTCTACAGTCAGTAATCTTTCCAGAGAAAAATCTTTATCACAAAGTAGGATTAATAATCAATCAGGAAATGTCTATCTTAAACTAAAATCTAGGATACCTGTGGGTGCAGGGAGAGAAGGACACATGTGGGACTTCAGAGTAGGAAAATCCAGTGAGAGCTATTGCCATAAGAAGTGAGTGAAAGGCCCTATGGTGGATCAGGATACACAGACCCATTTCAGCCACTTTGCAGTATTGAGGTACTAAGGTAAAGCACATCATTGTTATGGGAAAGGTACTTTCCTTGAATATGAGAGGTTTATATTGCTTTGTTATGAAGTCTTACATATCATAAAGATAAAATGCAGGGAGAAATTACTTAATTGTATACTCTGGAGTTATGGCATACTGTGAGTGCTCAGCACTTGGGTCTCTGGTCTATTCTGTGTGAGACAGAAGAATTACTGGCTCTCATGGCCAAAGGGTGTTACTGGGTTTGAACACAGCATGCAGTGTGAATAATAGTGGGAAATAATGAACAAAGAGCATTTGAGCTTCTGATAAGCAGTTCAGCTACCCACCAAAATCTAAACATTTGGCAAAACTGTCTGGCACACCTTTCAAAACATGAGTTAAAAATCTCTAAAAGCTTAAAGGTTTTGATGATCTCCAGTTCCTTCAAAATAAATTCCTCCTAAATTAATCTGTGAGGAATAGATTTTCTCTTCTAAGAACTTGTGAAATGTTTTGGAATTTTTACTTTTGTCTTTTGTCTTTACTAAAGTGTTTAGATGTGTGAAATGGAAAAATAGAAATACAGAGACAGAATCCAAGTTAAGGTTTACTAAAAGTTCCTGAGTTCTTGGCTGAAGACAGCTTCCACACAACAAAGAGAAATTACAATTTAAGAAGAGAATATTAACTCTTCAATATCACTGTCCTTGTTCAAGTAAAACAACACGTACATCAATGTTGCTGAATAAGCTATGCATGCATCAAGTCCTTGCTGTCCTACACTGAAGGAATTGGAGAAAGGTCTGGATAGTCCATGTTCATGAGAATAAAACAATCACAAAAATATTTCATATATTTTCTCCACAGGGAAACACTTTAAAACAAAACAACGATGCCTGACTAGTGCTATGCAATTTGGAAAGACCTTGTGTCCAGGAAAGAAGTAGCATGTAGAAGTGCTGGCAGCTTCTGCTCTGCTAGCGCAAGAGATCTTCCATTTTCTATGAGGCTGTCAAATTCAACTTTAGGCTTGGCTCCCTTTTTGTCTGTCAACTCAAATGTCCAGGTAGAGCCCTGAGAAGGAAATTTTCACTATAGTGTGATGGTGTTGATTCTTCCCTTCAACAGATTTACAAATGATGAGGGAAATCAATTTGACTTTGGGCCCAGGATACTGATGGTTTCTCTGACTCCTTAAAGTTGAATAGATACAGAGGAATGTCCATACGTGGATAGTATTTTGCACCTTTTTTTTTTTTTNTGTGCAGTGAAATTAAAGGTGTATCTATCTTTTTCAATATATTACAATGATAGGCAGGAAAAATGCATTTCATCCTTATCTTTTACCACTAATCTGCAGATAACACAGTATCAGACAACAGCTTGGAGGGCTGCAGTTCAAATCTTCAGTTTCAGGCAAACTGATAGACTGGGAATGTAAAAGACTAGGCATGCTTCAAACTTGCACCCCAGCTAAGATGTGACTCTTCCTTTGACAGACACTACTAGAATCCTCTTGTACCTACCTAAAGAGCCTCTGATAAAAAGGAAAGGACTTTTTTTACCTGCTCTAGTGCTTTTAATCACTACTTGTAAATAAATTATGAAAAAGAAATAGCCTACTTCTGTAGCTTGGAAATACTAGTTCTGTGTGTAATGATAGTGTAAAGTTCAGGCTTTCCATAGAGAATAGACACAAAGGAGTGATTGTACAGAGAGTATTGCCCAGGACAGACTAGCAGAGATGCTCTCCTGTTTCTCTTGAAAAATGTCAGAGATCATTCAAAACTCACAAGGACCACAAACCAGCATGACATGGTAAGAATTGTGGTCCAGGATCAAAATGCCTTTTTAAGTTGCACTGGTGATGCAGTCTATGAAGAATCCTCCCAGAGTAAAGAAGGCAAAGATAAAACCAGGATATCCACAAATGAGTCCAGGTATTAAAAGTGCCTTTTTCCATAATAGGCATGGGTTTTTATGCCATAGACTGTTTTATACCTGTAAAGGGAAACTCAGAAAAATAGCATAGAGCTGCTCTTGTGCAGCTTGTTATGTACAAAATAAAAAATGTAGCTCCTCTCCTCTAATTTAAATTGCACTTTGGTTTGGGAAAGAAGTATTTGCAAGCAGAACACCTAGTATTTAGTCAGTCTCAACTCATCAGCTCAGCAGCAGTGTCCTCTGACCACAGATCAGGCTTATTTTGCCGGCCTGGCTACAGAAGCAGGTTCCAGAAAATTGGTTTAGCATGCCAGTCCAGCATGGACCTCCTGGCTTTGAGGGGAGGAATGAATGGAGGCATAGTTCTTCTGCAGACCACATGGATTCAGGGATGCCTTCTGATTTACACACATGCTGAGCCCAGGGGAACTGCACAGGTATGTGTGTAGGCAGAAACAGGCACAGTTGTGTGTTTTTTTAAAAGCAGTGCAGACCTGGGTTGTGCAGCCAGATCTCTACCATTCAGGCACGTGCTTTATGTCCATCCAGTAACTGACTTCATACCTGAGGCTAGATTATAGAGTATGTTGTTAGTTCAAAGTAACTGTACTGTTGCCAACCAAGGAACCAAGCTCATTGCTTATACTCCAAATCAAAAAGATATTGTAAAAAGCAACATAACACAGAATTAAGGTTCCATGGTTTAAATATTAAACAGCCACCAGAACCAAAAGGAAAGATTTCTGTGTCCACGTTAGCCTTAAGCCAGGCTATTTGTATTACTATTTTTCCAGCTAGACATGCTTACTACTCTCACTTACTCTTTATCAACTCAGCAGTGACGTTTTTGTGTGATGGGAGGCAAATGGAACTTAAAATGGGCTGGTGTGAAGTGGTGCCAACTTGTGAGTGTAAACCTCACCAGTGCATCTCGTTTAAATTATAGCTTGAACTGACCTAAAACCATTTCACAGAATGAGGGATGTGTTGAGATGGTGGCTGAACATAGAGCCCATGTCTTGGTTTCCTTAGGAAGATAATAGTACCATCTGACTAACTGAGGCCAAGGTACATGTGCAGGTCTGCTGGAAGCTACAGAAACATTTTCGCCTGTTTAAATTGGTATAATTTGGAGATATTGAAACACAGTAAGTATGGCTCCCTGGTAATGACAGCTGCATCTTCATCCAACCCTTCCCCCCCTTTTTTTTTTCTGGCCATATAGCTGAACTGACTCTGGAAACAAATTTGAGTCTAGCAAAAGCCAGGTTGGCTGGAAGAACTGATTTGCTTGGTCATGTGCAAGAAAGATCAAAACTGAACTTCAGAGACTTCTGTGAATTGAATTGCACTTAAAGATGTTAACACAACTTGTGACATTAACAGTTCTTAAGTATTTCTGATTTTTATCAGTGAATATCTGGCCTTGGCCATGAGCTATTTAACATGCTTCTGAGACATGTATGCTGTAACTTGGTTTAAGAAGCATGAGCCACAGAGTGTAGATCTCCTTCCCCAGCCACTGTAAATACTGGTTGAAGTATGCAATCCTGTAGATTTGGACCTGTAGTTGCAGTTGAAATGGTCTGGAAAGCTGGTCAAGAAGAGAAAGAGCACATGCCTACATCTGGCAAACACAGCCAAAGGTTCCACTCCACTGTTATTTAAAGATCATATTCTAGGCTCAATGGATTTGACAAACTCATAATTCAAGATTCCTGACTAATGGTGCAAGAAATACAGCTAGTGGGAACAGGAAGAGTCCTGTTCTTTTCCATACTGCTTAATTTTCTTCTGGAGCAGATCTTTTTCTCTTGAGATGGGGGAGAAAAAAAATGCCTGGAAGCGTGATGGCTGCTGAAACTTGCACAGTAGCTCATGGATAGGGACTGATGCTGCAGGACTGATGTGGGCAATTCCCACAGCCAGCAGATATGTGTTGGTTGGGCTGTGCTGTTGCCCAGAGCAGCTTCAACACATTGAAATCTCTGGGGATAGAATTTATGAAAAGATAGCAAACCAAGAGGACTCTTTATTAGCAGCCTGAGGAGATGGACCTTGAGGACAAGTACTGAGGTATTATTGAAGTAGAAGGTATTATTGTTAACCATAGCCTAAGCATACCAGTTTAGGAGCAGTACTCTTTCTAGACTGATTTTCTTCCCTCTGTTTCACTGAGACAATTATAGTCAGATTTTTGTTAGCATCATGCTCTGATAATCTACCCCTTTCTTGCAAGACTTTGAGTGAATTAAATTGGTCTAATTTCCCATGTGGCTGGGAAAACCCTGATGCGGAGTCTGTCTTTCTATCAAATATGAAACTTCTCTGTGAAACAGCTACAAGAACATCTTTTATGCAGCCCAGCATTTTACTCTAGTTGTTGGAAACATGCATTAAAAAAACCCCAACCAACAACTTGCCTATTTTTCTGGAATAGTAGTCTACAGTTTCAACCTCTTTAGCTCTTGACTGGCAATCCTCAGAAACTAAACAGTCTGGGGCTTAGAGGTGGACCTTGATCCTTTCTGCCTTTCCCTCAGCAGCTATCCACACCACTGGACAGTCTGTCTAGGGAGAAGGGGGTGGAGGAGCAGCCATTAAGGGAAGGGAGGTCCTGGGATACAGTGGATTTGCCTGAGAATCCTGAGAATCCAATCAGGCTGTCAGCTGCCATTCCTCTCACTTCTCTCTTTCCCTCCTTCACCACAGAAGATGACATAATTTCTCTACAAAATGCCATAGTGGCCATTTTTCCAGCACAGCTCCTTCTGGGAATTTTTTGAGTTTGAAGGTTTGTAAAGGTTCCATTACTCTTCTAATTAGGAAATAAAGAAGGCATGTTATTTTGTAAGGGAAAAAGGACTTAAACCTTTTAAGGAATTATTTTCATGGTGAAATACTGCCCATAATTGTGAAATGAAAACTGAAGCTAGAGAGATTAAGATCCTAACAATTGGTTTGATGTGAAAAAGAAAGGGGGAAAGCCTCACTAAATTTATAATTGCCTCTTTTGTAGTGGTCCTTCTTGCCAGAATACAAAAACTCCCAAACATCTGGAAGAATTAGGTTAACAAGAGTGAATGAAAGAATTTAGACAAACAGCAAGGGTTACAACAACAGGCAGAAGATTATTTATAGAAACTGAATGTGCAAAATGCCCTGTGTGTATGAACTGGGAAGGAGTAAGAAAACAATGCCTCAGTTTTGTCAAAATCTTCAGAAGTTGAGATCTTTTAGATATTGAGGACTACAGATATTGCTAATATCCAAGCCTTACCAATTTCCTTTTACCACTGAACTAGATAAGTCTGGCTTTCTTCTGCTGCATCTGAGCATAATGAGTTACTTGTGCAGGAATATCATGGCTCTTCCTTCCTTATTTGAAGAGCATGGGAGAATGTAGGAAGGGGGTACGAAATCTGTAGGATGTTTGCAAGGCTAGATGAAACTTGCTTCTTGATTTTTTTTTCATTTGGTACAACCTCTAATTAAAATAGGAACTGATTTAAAATTGGCATAATAAACGGATATATCATTGATTCAACAACCAGTCTTCCCGGTTTACTATGTATAGTGGTTTGGACAATACAGGGGAAATAGAACTCCAAATAAGTCCTTCCCCTTTTGTTTTCCCTCCCTCCCCTCCTCCAATAATGAAGGGGCAATACAAAGAAATATAAATGAAAATAACAATTTATAAAGGAAATAACCGTAACTAGAAATATACAGATGAAAATGGTTCAAACCAACAAAGGCAAAAAACTGTTAGCTGGCCGCCTCACCCAGGACAAAGACAAAATGGCTACTGTCCTGCGCTTTGTGCCCTACAGGGTCTGCCTGGGACAGAAAAAATGGCAGAGAAATTTCCTGCTCCCCCTTGGACTAAGTGGTTAGAAAAACAAACAAACAAAAAATGTAGCAAACAGTTTTCTGTGGGAGGACAGCAAAGAGTAGCAGTCTGCAGGCTCTCTGTCTCTGTGGAGAGGCAGCAAGGGGAAAAAGTCCACATTTACTGAATAAAAAACAAGCAAAAAACCCTCAACCAAACAACCGAAGAACCCCCTCCCCCCCAAAAAAAAAACAAACACACAGAAAAGCCCCACAAAACCCTGAAGCAGCTTGTGGTGGTGCGGCCCCTCTCTTTCAGAAGGCTTGCTCTCTCTAGGTGGGCAGGAGTAGTGGCTACAGTAACAGCAGAAGTAGCAGCTGCTGCAGCGGTCTCCCGGCAGCAGCTGGTTTTCTTTCCTCAGAAATGGCAGCGATGGTGATATTCATGAAGCAGCTCCGACCTGCAGCGGGGTGGCTGCAACCTGTAGCATGGCTTGTGAAGTGGTGACACGCTTTTGCATGTTTGGGATGGCTCCTTTTCAGCTGGGACTTGTGGAAGCCAACTCGAATTGTGGTGAAGCAACTCTCTCTCCTCCGCAGGGGAAATTACAATGGCGGTGCTTCCACCCTGTGGTTTTTAAAAGGGGGGGCCTGTCCGTTCTCTTCTGCAGCTGAGGTGAGGAAAGCCAGTTCTGCCTCCCGTGCTTAGAGAGAAAATCTGTCAAAAATCACAAAATGGGATGAATATGTAATTGGTCTTCCCTACATCTAGGACTTTATATATAATAAAGATGACTTTGGAGGTGAAAAAGCTGTTCGATAAAAGCTATGCATCTGCTTAAGAAAAGAACATGGTGTGGCTGTACAGAAACTGCTGCCCACCAAAATCTGTAGTTCTTTAATTATGAAAAGACTTGCACTTTCCTCTCTTGGGTTTGGCTCATCTGCTGAGATCAGAAGGGCTGAAGAAGACCCTGTGTAGGTTTCACATCCCTATTAGTATGCCACCTCTCTTCTAGATGTCTATACTTTTCAGTACTGTATGTTCACTAGCAGATTCTATGAAGCAGAAAATAGGTGTGAAAAGCTAACATATTGTTGGAATTATACAAAAGAACATACAATTTTATTAACATGATATGTTTACAGTAATGAAAAGAATTGGTCCAGACACTGTTAACTGTGGTGGAAGCTGATTTAATCTTCTCTTTGCAGTCTAAAGATATAGACACCTGCCCTTTCTTCCTTCCTGTCTAGAGAGAGGCTTAATGGGTCTAGAGGCTCTCTATAAGGCCTCAGTGATGCCCTGAAGAAATTTCATTTCATGGTGAAGTCATAACTCTAGTCGCCTCCATGCACTGTGGAGACTCCTGTTGGGGTCTGCACTGAAGATATACGCATCTGCATGTGACAGAGGAGGAGCAAGTGCACTGAAGGATGAGAAATGGTGGATGGGACACAATCAAATTGAAGGTGCTTAGAGAGCTGATCTTTGCCTGGGCAGGACGCACCTTTTATTAAAAGACTAATATCTGGGTGGAAGACCACCTGAAAAGTCCTAAAATCACAGATGCTCATTAAGATGAGTTTCAAAATATACCAGCATGAGAATCTGGATGTTCTGTTGATTTAACAAGAGAAGGATACTGTATGTAGAGAATTGGTGTAAGTGTTCTCAACAGTTGCATTTGTGTGCATGTTTTATGAAGAGGGAGTTAAATCTGAAAATATTCTTGGAAGACTCCATTCATGGGGGGTAGGGGAAGATAAACATCTAGCTTTCAGTGTGCTTTGGAATATTCTGCATGTTCAGAAGAGGGCATATAAGTGTCTTAAGACAAAAGGGAAAGAGTTCAGCTAATTCCTCAGAGTTTTAAAATCCTTCATCACTCGCTAGTGACCTACTTGATTTACACTGCCTAAGGTGGGCCAGCCACACTTGAGTGCAATGATAGCCAAATAAATAATAACAAAAAGCTAAAAAAGTCATAAAAGTTTTACACAGAGGATGTAACAAGCATAAAAAGCTGAGAACGTGTGTTTAATGCATAGTAGAGGTGTCTGTGGAGCAAGAAAACAGTCCCCTTTTAAAAAAAATAAAATTACGTTACACTAGACCATCTAAATGTATAATAGTTCTGACCCTGGTGCCTCCCTCTAGTGATGTACTGGGATCTAGCAGCACAAAACAATTGTGGAATGTTTCCATTTTGTCAAAAAGTGCTGTTTGGAGTAGACAAGCTCAGTTGCTCAGGTACTGGGAAGTGCAAGAGACTAGTTCAAGCCTCTGCTCCCTGTCTTCAGGTCCCAGTTTTGCTTCCCAGATTTCTGCTGACTAATTAGGGCAGGAACTGGACCCCACTTGTCTAGACTGTCAGATTAAGTGGTTTACTTCTCCTGTAGCACAGAGGAAAACCAAAACCATTAAATTTACATTTCAATGACTCAAGTGATAATTCATCTGAGAATTACCCTTTTGTGCTCATTCCTAAGAAATTTATAATACTAGAAAGCCTTCATCTCTTCCCTTTAACACCTTTTGTTGTAGATGAACTTACTGTTTGTATTTTTAGGGAGGCCAAAAGTGTTTCTGGGGGAATGAACCCCATTCTCCAATGTTATCTGTTTACACATCTGAGCAAAGCTTGCTTGCTTGTAGGATCTGCTGTCGTTCTCTAGAAAATATTCACTGGGTAGACTTAGGTTTTGAGCAGGTTGACTTTGGTTAGCCACGAAGTCTGGAGTGCTTGACACTTCATGTGATCTAAAGCACAGTGCTTTCTAAGTGTTTTCATTTACAGTGCTGTGTATAGAATATCCTTAGCCTGGTTTGGGCTGCAAAGATTTCTCACGTGTTTGTCATGTCCAGAGGAAGCCTGCAATACAGAAGCAGAACTATGCACTTTTGAAGGGTGAAGGTTTTGTGGCTCTGTGGAAAAGGAAATGTAGCTTAGTAATGATGACAGCTCCAATAAAATACTGCGCTTTTTTTCTGCACTTTAGCAAGTATAGCTCAACTGTATTAAAAATGAAAGGGGTTTGAAACTTCCCGACTTGACTGGTTTATTCTTGTTGTATGAGGTCTAAAGCTATACCTGTAAACACTTTCTTGTATACACTGGAGATGTACAATGCCAGCTTTTTAGCAAGTCAGTTCTCACTAGTGGACCTACAGTCTTATACATCCAGCTGCTATGTTGAACTTCAGTAGGCCTGACCTTTAAACTTCTTATTCCTGGGTGATGTTCAAATACATGGCTGGATACATAGAGCCTTTCATCAAGTTTCTGGTGTTCAGGATCTGTCTTCAGTTCCCTTCTGGGAAGCTATGTCTTTGACATTTAGTTTCCTCTGATTTTGTACAGACTCATCTCTGTTCTTTGTGACATTTCCAGATCTCTACTCTAGTTTTTTGGGCAAATGTTTCCTCCTATTGGGGCTGCATGATGAATGGTGAGAATAAGAAACATGGATATTTTGCAAAGGCACTCTCAAACCACACGTGAAATTAAATTAATTATCAGCACTATGATCAGGAATGGTAAACCTGTGCTTCAGAACAGCATGGGTAAGGCATTGTTTATGGCATGTGATCATGTACCAAACTTGTTATTTCAAGTCAAAATGTCATGTCCTTCTGAGTCCATGTTCCAGACATTCCAGCCTTGTTTATACGTGACTGAGTATGAATATGGATGAGTGTATGGATGTGGATACAAATGAAATTATATGAATTTGTTATTGAAGTGGTGAACCAAATAAAACCCCACAAAAACAATAATCAATGTCCATGGAAACACATTTGTCACTTGTGCTCTCTGGCAGTTACGATGTGCTGGGAGTGCAGGGGCTTGAGTGACTCCTCCGGGCAGTGGGGGGCACTGGGAGTACAGGGGGTGCAGTATCCCCCTTTCTGCCGGCAGGGGCGCTGTGTGCCAGGGGGGACAGAGTCTGGAGGGGGAAGAACCATGTGTGAAAAAAATGGTCCCATCAACTTTCCTACTTCCTGGCCTGGTGGGCTCCAAGGCAGGGAGGGGACACAACTTTTTGCAGTTTTCTGGTGGTGGAATGGGGTTCTTTACTCCTCTGCCCCATCAGATGCCAGGCAGGGCACGTCTGCCCCTCAAACCCCCTGGCCTCAAACCTGGCCAGTGTGAAATATAGTGGCCCTGTTGGTAGAGTTTTGCTTTCGCTAATAAGTAGAATTCATATTATAACGTTCAAATATATTAGTAGTGTACTTTGCAATAAGATTAGTAGTGTAATTTGCAATGAGATTTTATTTCAATGAATGGTGAGCTCTAATGAGCCCCTCTTGCTGGATGCCATTAGTACAAGGACACATTGTTTACTCTCTGAAACTTTGAAGAAACAGATGCCTTTGTGCAATAAATATGTCAAGAACTGCCTGGATAGGCCATAAATTAATTCACCAGAAGATAGCACCACCTTCAGAGCCAATTAAGGAAAGCTCAAGCCAGTTTTTTTCAGGAGAGTTGAAGAATTCATGAAGAAAATGACAGCCTGACTTCATCTTCAGACCACTGAAAAGCAATAAAATCCCCCAGACCCAAATTCCAGAGGGGAGGAGAAAAGGGATGTACCTATGTAAATAATTTCTCTTCTACCTCAAAAAAATTGTAAAAATCCCTCCCGCTTTTGTTGCAATTTTGTTATAAAAAGAAAACCTTTCTAAAGACCCTTGGCGTCTCTGACTTGGAAAACTGCTGAGTCATGCGCCCAGGGCTGTTTGCCTTTGTTTTATAATAAATTGCATTAAAAACTATAATAATTGTGGGCTCGTTTCTCACACCAGGTACCCAGCCCAGGAGTGTCCCATTCCCATCCCCGACTCGGGGCTCAGCCCCGCCCCCCTCGCCTGTCCGAGAAGAGACTGTCTTCCTCTCTGACCCTCTAGCTCATCACATGCACTGAAGGACATAAAGTATAGGTGAAATGAGCTGTCCCATAGTAACAGAAAAATCAATATAGTAAGACAGTAAAAACAGTGATACTGGAAAATTTAAAGATAGGTTGATGAACTATCCAAATACTTAGACTAGCTCAGAAAATTATTTATTTTCTGTGTTTGCACATTCCTTCATCTGATATTTATATCTCAGATAAAAACAGGAAAAAGCCTGGAGACATATCTTGTGAGGTTGCAATTGTTTTGGGCAGGGGTTCAGACTTTCCATAGAATTGACATAAACTTGCTTACAGAAAAGGAAGGCATGATTTTCAGTAAAAGTAGAATCACTGCAAAGACTTTTTGAAAAGACAGACATTTAAAAAATATCTGAGCTGATATCTGAAAATATCTGAAAATGCTTTTATGTTATAAAGACCTCTCTGATGTCAATGCCTTGTAACTGAGGGAAGCACAGCCATCTGGGTTTTTTTTGTTGTTTTATCTGTCAAGCCGGTCTCATGTGATACTTTCTGAAAGCTGCCAAACACTCTCAAATCTTGGGTGGCCTGGTCCTGAAACAATTAAGTGGATCAATTTGTCATACTTTAGCAGTACGTAGCCACCAATATATTTTTATTCCTGATTGCATTTGGACACAGTTTATAAAAAATATGCTCTTCCTTGGAGAAAATTAATCAAAATACCTTTTACTAATCCTTCTGAGCATATGAAGTCATAAAACAGATATTGTACCACATGATTTTTGTAATCAATCAACTAATCTGGAAGATAAGCTGAAAAAGCAATAGAGAAATTGGTCACTGTATCAAAAAGATTATGGTAAACTCTTTTCTGGATACTTCCCTGTGCTTCCTACATATTCTTGATGGCTTCCAGCGAAAAGGAAAGAAGGAATAACAGTACTTCAGGAGCTAAATTTTTTTCTATTGGAGTCTTTATTTACAGAGTTTCTGAATATATATAATTGAAATGTATTTCATGAGAGTTTTTTTATCTCTTTTTTTGTTAAATTTTATTAAAGGACTTTTGAGAGCAGTTAGTCCATGTTATTTGGGCATTCATCTCTATTTCTGATACTTTATTACATAAAGTTCAGTGGAGAGTTAGAAAATACATTGTCAGAAGAAGGTGAATTTTGAATAGTTTTCTTCCTTCTGAAATGTCAGAATTTTCCATGAGACAGGCATTTGGGACTTTTACCAGTGAAGTGTTTGAATAGAGTTTTGCCTGTTCTTAGCATTATGTAGATGTTATTTAACACTCAGCATGCCTCTGGCCCAGGTAGGGGATGGAACAGTTTACAACAACAGCAAGGGAGAAGATTTTTTGCATGACTTGGATTTTACAACAGCTCTTCCTGGCTTCAGGCTGAGCCCAACAAGAGCCGGTGGGATTCTGCAGCTGAACGCCATGCAAGCTGAGGAGTAATCCCCACTTACATGGGCTGAGGAGAACAAGCAAATCCTCTCACTGTGATTTTATGAGTTCCTGACACACACTGGAGGCAGGATGACACTAGTTTGAAATACAGAGTTATACATGCCAGTGTATGTAGCTATCCTACTGCCTAGTAGTGGACTCATCAGCTTAAAGGTCTGGCTCAGGGTCTGTCAGAAATGGATCTGGTATTTCACTGGAAGATGGTGAATTTATCCATGTTCTAATCAGAAGTTGGACTGTACAGGGATTTAGGTAAACTGTTTGTTTCTTTGATATTTGATTTGCAAGCATCTGTCTATGGAAACCTTTTGTGATTTTGACAAAGCATTCAATTGTACATAACTGCTAAGTCATCAAATTAAATAAGCCAAGTGTCCATTTTTTCAGTCAAATATGGAATATTTAAGACTTGTTTTGAACACTCAAATTTGGCCACCAAATGCAGGAGTATGTATCTGACCTATGATCAATTTAAAGTATTGTTAACACCTAAAGCTACTTCTTAGAAAACCTGTCAACTAGTATTTTTTTTTTTGTTTTGCTTTTGCTTTTAGAGTTACAGTGTGCTAAATTCTGGAAGAAGTTAAATTGTGATATTTCTTCTAACAAATCAAACAGTAGCTGTTAGTTAGGAATTCAGCATGTGTTCTGACACTCAGAAGCAGCTCTGACATAAGGGTTATATGTGTTTATCTTGATGGTTACATCATCATATGTGGTAGATGTGATATTCCTTTCCTTTACTCAAAAGCATTTATTAGTGATGAAAAGACTTTGGTCAAGGCAGGCATAAGTCTTTCTATATTTGCGGTTTAAAAAAGTTCATTATTTTTTGTTTATAGATGTTGTCTTTGTGGCTGAAAATAATAAAGATGTTAACCATGAGCCACTGTTGATTGGTGTACATCATCAGTATCTAAACTTGCAGCACTGGGAATTGCTATTAATGGTTTGTGGTACTGAGTACTAGAAATTAGATGAATGTGATAGTGGTGCTGCCTTAAAAAAAGTACCTTAAAAGTGGTAGCATATGATAATATAGAGAGTTTCATAGAAGAATAAGTTATTTTCTTTCTAGGAAAATGTAATGAATCCTCAACCAAATATTCTTAATGATGTTTTTTTAATCTCTAATATGAAAAAATGCAACCTTTCAAAACCTGCTTTTTTTCCTGAGCTTTGGATCCTGAGACTCTTATTAAGCCAACTACAAGATCTGTTTTGAGAAAGATACTCTGAATGTGTATCACAGACATCCCATGCTAGTTTTTTTATGGTAAAACATAAATCAGGAATACAATGACAATGATGGCAAAAAACATGTTTTATACCCATAGAAAACTCTGATCTGCTTGTATTACTAGGTTCTCATTGATGCTGCTAAAGAAGATAAACAGTACCATCATTCAGGGTGTCTGGAAGCATTTCTTTTATCCACTGATAGCAGTGCAAACAGCCACAGAAGCATTGCAGTCTTCCATAACCTTATGTGTGATGTCTGAGGATGTAAAATGTCTTACAAAAGAAGAATTCCAGACAGCCAGTTAGGAGCATTAGTATCATGTTTCCATTTCTCCTGAAACAGAATTGGAGCAAGATAATTATAGCCACTTAAAAGAGCATTTAAAATATAAATTCAAACAACTGAATGGGGACAAGATGGAATTATTCCCACAGCATTGTATATTTTAAATTGATATCAGTATACTTCATACAGCTTGCACTTGGTGCTCAATTGCTGTCAATTATTCTTGAAGGAACAAGCAAAAATTTGAGCTTGTGACATCAGTTTTAAAGAATAGGAAAAAGGATATTTACACTGTTTGCAAATACCAATACACCAAAGTTTACACAAAACTTCAGGAATTAAGAGCTTGTCACATGGATCATTCTGGGAAGGGAAGGGACAAGGAGAAATAGGAACAATTCAGAAGATTAGATATTTTAATGAATATTTGATGAATGATGATCATGGGAGAGCCGAAAGGTCAGAAAGTAATTTCTTCAGGTAAGTGTGACCCCTGCCTAGAGAATTAAACCTAATACTTTAAATTTCACCTTCTGACTAAAGGACAGGCCAAAGTAGATTTGATAAAATGTACAGAAAGGCACATTCTACATAAACCACAATTTTTCTGTAAACTGTTGCTATACCACTTGCACAGCAAAGCACAGGGATTTAATCTCTTGGAAGCAAAGTAATTTGGAAGTGCAGAAGAACTGAGGAGTGGAACTGTGAGAAACATGTGAGCTGTTACTCTTCTTTTCTGTATACTTCTGTGGTTACTTACTTCATCATATGTTATGCCAGTGATGTAGCTCATAAAGACAAATAGAGTAGCTGTCTGCTGTTCAAAACCCCTGCTGCCCCCTTCAGAAATTCTGTCATGATACTTTGTCAATGCAAATGATTGAGACATTCTGGGAATATTGGAGAATAGGAAGCATAAAATAAAATGTAATTTAAAAATACATAGCATGGAGTCTTCTGTACTGGTCCTGTTTTTTAATTAATACTTAATTTCTTTTATTTAGATGAAGTTGTTGCAGGAAATTGCCTGTCAGGGGACATAACCCAGAGCACTTCACAGAAAGCTGGTTGTGTCTAGATTTGGAGAGGAGCAAATGTCATGCTGAATAGTTAGGAAAAACCCACTATCTATTTCCATATGAGAGGGGACAGGGTGAAACATTCCACTATGTCCATTATTGGCCTAAATGCTGCATTCTTTAGAGAAACTCCCAGGATCTGTACTTTCCTAGGATTGTTGACATGGAGCCCTCCCTGCATGTGAAGTGCTTGGCACCTGGAGATCTCACCAGTGCAAGTGCCTTCCACATCCTGCTGCTATGATATAAGCAGAGGGACCACCTCATGGGAACTTGAATCCTGACTGAGATGACTAGGTGATGTTGCAATAGGAATAACTGTAATTTCAGTGGGGCCCCTTTCAGCCTGGGGACAAGATTACTTGGTAGTATATACTTCTATGTCAATGTTAGGAACTTGGTCCACTCCTATCCAGTTTTCACATTTGGTCTGTGGTATTATAGAAGCTATATTGCTAATATTTCTTCATTTGCTTCCTCTTCTACTCCCAATTATTTAATTTCTTTTGAGACAGATATTGCAGTTACCCTTTCATCCATTGGATAACCTCGAGGGCAGACATTTTGGCTTAGCAAATGCCTGCTGCTGAGAATTTGTCTGCTGTCCCTGCTCCTCTTTCGTATAGATTCCTTGTTAGTGGTGATGACAGAAATTGTGCTCTTCCAAGGAAGAGGCAAAGGCTTGCTCTGTCCAGAGGCTACTGCATGACTGGAAGATTTAGGGAGGGATGTACTCTGATGTGTAGCTCTTTCCACAGAATCACTGTGTGACTTTGGCACATCCATAGGCTGCTGTAGTTGGCTTCTAGTTGTGGCTCTACCATTGCATCACACAGCTGACAGGGTGTGATGCAGGCATTACAGATCTCATTCTAGAAACTTTCTTCACTAGGACTAGTAGCCCCTGCACAGCATGTGCATGCTCAGCATGTGGCACAAAGCTGCAACTGATTCATTTGTTCTGAGCTGGGATAACACAACTCTGGCCTTCATGTGACAGGAATAGGAGTGTGAAAGCAGAGGCTGTGTACTCTAGCCTCTTCCATTTTTCACTGTCTTGTTCTTCCTAGTGTTGTCTCTGCTGAAGTATCTAAAAAATCTTATTTTCCAGTCTTTGGCCAAGCATCCTGCTGCCTGCTTTCTCTGTCCCCGTCAGGGTCTTAGCTTCTTGCCTAACACAATCCTTCCTCGCCTATATGAACACTAGCATTGTCTGCAAACACAGGCACATGTGGGACTTAAATGGGCTTAGCCCATGAAAATTGTGTTTTTCATTTGAATCCAAGTTAATGACTGAGCTGTAACCTCTGCTCATTGCCTCATCCACGCTCTTGAAGCTGAATAGTTCATTAGCATCAGTGCACAAAGGGGTCTGGTTATTGACGTAACAATAGGATGACAGAGAATATTGACTCGATTAGGCTGATACTTGGTTTAGCTTATTCTAAGTGAGAGAAGAATCAAGGCCAAGGAATATGCCTCACCCTCAAAATGTTTGTACAGCAGCTGTGTAATTTGTAACTCAGCTGAAAAAGTGGATGATGGCACCATTTTTTCTCCCTGGAAAACAATACTCAGAACAAAATTCACCAAGGGGGATTATGTACAGTGCAATCGTTTTGGGCAAACGCACTGATTTTTCTCCAAAAAAGGCAAATTGAGAAAGTGCAAATTTTTGAGAATGGCTACTTTCATTGCATATAATTTTTCATGACTGGCAATGGAAAATAGAGATGTTTGGAAAAAGATACATGTCTGCTGTTCATAGTTTGCACTTTCTCTGAGAAGTGGGCATGCTTTTCAGGAAAAGTTATCCCTGAGGGCAAAGTTCCCTTACTCTATGATCGACTGCAGAAAAAGTTTATAACAAACTCTCACTTCCCAAATCAATGAAGAGCACATTTTTTTCACTTTTCTATCAGTGAGTGAAGGTGCTGTGAAATCTCCATTCTTTGAGGGGCCCTGTGTACTAGTAGCTAGGCCTGGTTTTGTAGTGGAAAAGCACAAGTGTTCTGTTTTCTTTAGAATATGGACAGCTATACTGTTTGTTTTGCTTTTCGTAAAGGTAAAGTCACTGTGGCCATAATAAATTCTTTCTTGTTGTGGTTAAAATATCTTTTTCCTGCAGGTTTTTTGATGCCTTTTTAGTTTTGATTTTTATTTTTTGTATATAAATGTCTTTGCATATATTTAACTGTCTAAATCAAGGGAAATAAAATAACTCACCTAGCAGAAATGGGCAGATATGCTGTACCAAAATGAGTGGTAAAGCATAATTATATGCCTACTTTTTAATTTTTTTAATCCAAGGTGATGGAGTGCTGCTTATGGAAACACTTGACTAAACCTTACTCTGCATGCTAGGTAAGTCTCTCTTCTTCATAGCATGGGGGGCTTTTCTTTCCTGATACCTTTATGCAAGCTGAAAAGTTCTGCCCTGCATTTCTTGCTTGGTTTTCATGGACTAATGCATGGTAACTCCTGCACCTTAAACAGGATCCATTTTTTCATTTATAGCTTTTGTTAGCACTCAGAAGAATCATAATACCTTTCTGGTAGAAAGAGAATTCATAGGGCTTGTGCTCCATCCCCTTCACCATCCTTGTTGCCCTTCTCTGGACACATTCCAAAAACTCAACAGCTTTCTTAAACTGAGGGGCCCAGAACTGTACACAGCACTCAACCCTAGAATTCCCTGAATCCTCCTTCTTACCCTTCTTATAGATGGATGCCACATTAGCCAATTTCCAATCCTCTGGAACCTCTCCAGTAAGCCAAGACTGTTGAAAGACGATTGAGAGAGGCTTAGCAAGCATATCTGCACTTAGCAAGCACATCTGCATCTTGTGTAATCTCGCAACAGTTCACCTCATCTTTGATCATGGTATTCCACTTAGCACTTACATTCTGGAGGGGCTGAAAGTGAAGAATTGATGTATTTTGTCTGGTATTTCAGGGGCGCTTGGAGGTAGTGAGTTGGGGTTAGAAAGGGAAGTCAGGGCCCTGCTGGGACACAGGGCTAGGATAGAGCAAGTTCTGTAAACACTAGACACGAACATCAGATAAGGAGGACAGAGACAGCAAAAACCAGACATCACAGCAGCCTGGAACAACATCTCAAGGTCTCCTAGAAGAGGAGGACGTGCCTCTCTCTCTTCAAGGGGATGATGGCAGCAAAAACCCGGCCCTCAAAGGGACGGGGCAAAGAAGAGGGTGGGCTTGGAGCAGGAGGGGCCAATCTGAGCTGTGTGACGCCTATCACTCAGAAGGGGGATATAAGCCCGGGACAGTCATGTGATCGGGGAGAGGGTGATTTGGAATGAATCTGTAACCCTGCTCCCTGCACAGAATAAACGCACCTTTCTCATAACGAGGCCTACGTTGTGAGTTCGGTTTCCGCAAGTCAGTAGTCAACACTGTGTTGAATATGCTAATATGCAGTGAAGAGAAGGAAAATTTTGTTTAATGTTACCAGGGAAGGGAGTCCTATTTCTTTTGTCAGAGTCTTTTGATACCTCTTTTAGCTCCCTTGGAAGGTTTACAGGGTTGGACTAAGGCTCTGCCCCAGACATTTGATGCTCCAGATATATATTTTGTCATTTGAAGTGTTAAAACTCCCTTCCATCCCTGTCCTCAAAGACAAAGAATGATAGATTTTCATTTACAATAAACCGATGTACTGCACAGGTGTGATGAGTGCTGTGAAGGGAACTCAAACCTGTTGGATAAAAGTGCTGCTTGTTGGGTCCAAGGGCATTTGCTGGAATGAGAGCTGTGTTCAGCTTCAGCTGTGATTGCAAACTCACGTCAATGCTAATGGGGTTATAACCTTTTGTGTCTGTGAGTATGCCAGTGCTCCATCACATCACCCTCTTGATACCAAGATTGCAAATAAAAACTTTCTTGTCATCAGGGCTGAGTTACACATCTTCATTACCCTGGAGCAGGAGGCAGCCTGCCTCTGTGTCAGTCTCCACGCCAGGGAATAGAGTTGGTTACTCCCATTGGAGTCCTCACAACTGTGATTCTCCTAAGTAGACCTTTAGTCTCCCACCATAATACAGAGCATCTCTCCTAGCTGCAGGACACATGCTGCTTTCTAAAGATTTCTGTCTTTATGCCATGAGCACTAGAACAGCTTTGACCCACTGTTAGCTGTGGAGACAACTGGAAAAATGAGATTTTGGGGTTGAGAGGGAAGAGCCAAAATAGCTGGGTACAGATGGGAAAAATGGCCTTGTCTCATGGCGTATTTGATGCTCTATATACATTTTGCTGCATTGTTGAATTGTGCAGGTGTGGTTCAGAATGTGTTTCTGAGATGGCAGCTGAAGACATTGCAGTGACAGTGGTGTGTGACTCAGTGCTACTTAGTAATGGTCACACACACCATGTCAAATAAAGAGAAGAAAAATAATTTTGAGAAGTGCAGTAATAAAAATTATTTCATTTTGTAAAGCAAAATATTATTCCTCCCCAAACTCCCCAAAGGTATTTTTCAGACAGGGAACACATCTCTGCTATCACAGCTGCTTTGAGAAGAAGGCATTCAGATGGCTGGACCAGTGATCCCTTTAGCCACCACTGCCTGCTGAGTCTTGAGGTCTTTGCAGTGCCAAAATGCAAGTTCTTCAGGGTGGCTGTATGCAGCAACCAGACTTCTCCCCCAGGAGATGATCTATAGTGCATAAAACTTACCTCAGCTTTAGATTATAAATTTTGTAGGAAACATTGATAAACGTGCAAGAGCCACAGTCTTGACAGAGATTTCCAAGTACTTCTAATATGATTTTTCTGAGGGAGTGACTGCAAGCTTAAGTCTCCAAGAATGTACTAAGAGCCCAGCATGCACAAGCACTTTGTCTCTTATTGTGAGCAGTCCTACCCTTGTCCTGAGTTATTGAGCTCCAGAGCTTAGCAATGAGCACTTACAGGGCCCTTACCATTATGAGGTATTGATATAAACAAATTGTGCTTGGTTTGTGGGTTTATTTTCTATATATACTATTTTTCTATGTCTTATATGTGCAATCATAAACGAAGAGTTGGATTATTTAACTCCCAAAAGGTTTGTAGCTTTGTGCTGTGGCACAGAGGGTGTCTGACTGTTAAAGCAAAGGGGATAGGAAGGTGTGGCTAGAGTTGTAGCTCTGGTGATGAGAGTAAGGTCTACCATAATGTCCTGGTTTGGATGCTAGGGGACGCAACAGTGACAAAAGACTTAATAGAGGCCAACAAAGCAAACAGTTTTATTTTCTATGGGTTCTATAAACAATGGAACCCCTCTAGGCACTAACCAAATACATAAACAACCGACTCAACAATAATTATGCAATAAAAAAAACAAAAAACAAACCAACTGCTCCACCAAGCAGGCTGGTGGGCTAGAGGAGCAAGGAACAAGGGAAGGCCACCGTGTGGATGGTGCTGTTCCCTGGTCTAGGAGTCTCTGAAAAACAAGGAACATTGAAAAGCACCCCCAGGGAAAACCAAGGGGAAGATACCACTTGCATTGCTGTGAGTGGCTTCCTGCTGCCATTGTTGGAGCTCTGGTGGTGCTGCAGAGTGAGGGAAACTGGGAGGAACGAGGAGGAACGACAGTGGATCCTCTCTCAACCACGATGAGCTGGAGAAAGGGGCCAAACTTCAAGGATTCTGGCTTTTATGGGCTCCCAATCCTGCGTGACTTTAGAGCAGCATTCCTGGGCGTGCCATCCTCCCATTGGATGGCTGTGCTCAGCACCATCCCCCTCCAAGGTCCTGCCATGAGACCAAGATTTTTGCCCATGTGGCTGCTCTTGCCAGGAGGAGAGGGGCCGCCACCACTGCCCTGCCAGCACCAGAGATGCCCAGGGCCCGGGGACACTGCCCGTGGGCTGCCCCCATGTGGCGGTATGAACCACTTTTATCATCTCAGAGTGTGCAATAAAGATGACAGAAAACTACACAAAATTAGCAGCAGGTGAACAGTTTATTACAGGGGCTTTAAAATCGGGAAGAAAGGACAACCCACAAAGAACCCCAAAATTACACAGAGAAACACTTGACACGCAGAAAACACAAAAGGAAAAAAAGGGACAAAAACAAAAACAGGAACTGCTCTCTCAGCTAGGTGACTCGCTGAGAAAACAGAGGAAGGGGTAGGGAAGCCGTCTCTCTCCCTCCCTGTCTGCTGGTATCACTCCCTGGCCCTTGAAGTTCTCTGAAAAACACAAAAAGAAGTGAAAAACGACCCCCTCCCACCACCTCTCCGAAGCGGCTACTTGCTTTCAAGCTGGAAATCGTGTCTGTGCCGGGAGAAATGGGTGCAGTCATGCCACGGGGCCTGCGAGTGAGGAGGACAGGAGCTGTATGCTTCCCCTCTGGATCAGAAGCTGAAGAATGAGGGAGGGCTGTTGTCCTTGGCTTTTTAAGCCCTCTAGTTCTTGTGCAGACCTTGCTGCCTACTTCTGGGCCAAACTGTCTCTCCATTGGTCAGCGGGGCTGAGCCCCACTTCATTTCCGGTGTTTTCCCGCCAAAAACCCACGTGCTCAGGGCCCGAACGCCATCTTTGTTTTCCTGGCTGCGGCATTTCGGGGACACCTCAGCGCCAGTACGGTGCCAGCGCTGGCCTCCCGCTGCTGTCTACAAGCAGCCACTGCACTCAGGTTCCTGACTGCAGCTGGTCAGGGGCTGCCATGCCGCGCTGGCAGCGTATCTCTGCTTGCAAGCCAGGAGCCGCTGGGACTGCACTCGATGTGCCGCTGCACCGTGCGGCCGCGGGCATGCTGGGGCTCTCTCGCGGCTGCTTCAGGGCTGGTGCCCAACCCCAGCCCATGGGGACTGACATCAGCCGCTTCGGCCCCGGCCCCCTGGGGAGGGCAAAGCAGGCAGGAATGAGGGCCGTCCCGGCCCCAGCTCCCAGAGGGCCCGGGGGGAGGGGTGCTCGGGGAAATGAGAAGCCACCACCGCTGTCTCCACCCCGCAGGGAAAGAGCAGGCAGAAGCAAGAGCCCTCCCAGCCCTAGCCCAGCCCGGGAAAACAGCAGGGGATGGGAGCAGCCCACGCTGAGAACCCTTCCCCCCACCTCCCCACCCCGGCTCCAAGGAAAGCGGGCAGGAGCGAGGGCTATCCCGGTCCCCGCCCGACTCGAGGAGAGCTGGGGAAGGGGGAAGCAGCCCCTTAAGGGAAAACAGAATTTTACAGGTGAGTGGGCTCTTCTTACACTCCTTTCCCTTCCCCCAAAGCCCAAAGACCCCCCTTGACCACCCCTCCAGACATCCCAGCACCTCTCAAACCACCACACCCCACCACCATGGATCCACTCTGGGAGGAAGCGCTGGCCCAGGGGGCCAGTCCTGCCCTGTGGACTGGCTGCTGCTGCTGCAGGTCAGAGCCTCGTCCCCCGCAGCCGCCGCTGCTGGGCTATCTGTCGGTGCTAGGGCAACCTGCCACCATCAACATGGCTACCAGGGCTGCCGAACCCCGGGAGAGGGGACCAGGGGCCGCCGGGGCTGAAGGGGGCCTGTGCCGCCCCCCGGCAGGGCGGCGGCACCGCCCCCACTGTTGCCACTGGGGGCTGAGGCCAGGCCACCACCACGAAGGACCCAGGGACAGACCCAAGATGGCCCCGGGAGATGCCCTGCATCCAGGCATGGGCCATGCTGGGCCAGCCCCTGCAGGCACTTGAGAATGGTCCCAGCACAGCCCTGGATTGGGGGGGGACCCCGCAGCCAGGCACAGCCCCGGCCTGGGCCAGCCTGCCGGCACCTGGAAGCATGGCCCCCAGGGGAGGGGGGGGTGAGGGACGCAGCAGCCAGGCACGGCTCCAGGCCAGCTTGGGGAGGTCTGCATGGCCCAGGGAGAACCCTCGTCCCCAGCATAGCTGCTGGGGGTGCTCCGTGGTGAGGTACAACCTCAGGGTTGCTCCCTGCAGGGAGTGGATGGAGGCAGCCCCTATCCCTGCATGTTGGTTCAGCTAACCGGAGCCGGGACCGAGTGGTCCAGCCGTCCCCGCCTTTGCTCAGGGCTGGGGTCAGGGCAACGGCGCTGCCCTCACCACTGCTGCTCCACGCCGGTCCCCATGTTTGTCATGACATCATTTCTCCAAAGCGAATTTTTGAGGTGTTTTTTGGTTTTTGTTGTTGCTTGGGTTTTTTGTTTGGGGTTTTTTGGCGGTTTTGGGTGTTTGGTTTTTTTGGTGTGTGTGGGGGTGGTTTGTGAAATTTTTACAGGAAATTGACTTGGAACACTGAGTTTGGGATGCTTTCACAAGGAAGTATCAAACTCATGGTAAGTCTCTAAAGAGGGAGGGGGAGGGGAAGCCAGAAAACCACAACAATCCTCAGTTACTTTTGCCTATACGTAGTTCATCCCTCCTAGCTCCCTGTTACAGTAGACACTGAGATTTCAGGGGTTGATGTCCATACTGGAATGAGAACCTGAGAGTCCTAACATTCACTTTTTTGTTCTGACAGTTCACATGCCTTAATCCCACTTTTTCTTAGCATGGATTCTTCAGTGCTTTACATCCTGAAAATCTAGGAGGTGACAAAATCCAGTAGAGATTTGTAATTCCTTCCTAAATAATGTCAGTACCTCCTTATATTTGGTCATGCATACATACAGGCTAATAATTTCTGTAGTTAGTGAAATGACTGAGAACGATGATTTTATTCTCCCTTGTGAAGTAAATCCTGCAAAGCAGAGCTACGTATAAGTATTACTTTACATATTTAAAACCACATCATGGGAGCTGTCTGGTGTTAGAAGTTTCCAAAGGGTTGTTAAAATGAAGAAAAATTGTGCCTTCCAAAAACAAACACCACTTTTCATCTAATTAAGCTATGAAATTTAAAGTGACACTAGAATAATTAAGATTTCTTGTTGTAAATCTGCATAGATTTGTCTCTCTTTAAATTTTTTTCTCTCTACAAAGATTAGTTTACTGTGTGTGGATTGAATCCTTCTTGCACTAGACATGACTAAATCCATGGGGCCCAGTGGCCAGAGAAAAAGACCAAGAAAGGCATTAAAATAGTTCAGCCCATTCAGCAGCAAAGGTGTTTTGCACACAGTTTCCCCCTAAGTGGTTTTGTGTATATTATTATCAAATATGAATCTGCAGAATATCTCCTGGTCTGGAATCCTGTCACCTTAGAGCAGTTAACTGTTCTCCTGCAACCTCGCTTAGTGGCTGGTGCATGCACATGTTAGGATCTGTGTACCAAGCTGTTTTCCTAGGAAATAGTTTTCATACTTATGAAAACTATGAAGGGATCAGCTTTCGTGTGATGGTTCATTTTTTTAAGGTACCTACATAACTTGCAAAGTTATCAATAGTGTGCAATCATTAAAGTAAAACAAAGGTAAAAATTCATCTAAGCTTACTTAATCAATAATATTTGAAGACAATGAAAAGTACTGGTCAGATTAATCATGTGTAGGGCTATTTTCATAGTAAATGAACCAGTTTTAATGTCTAGATAAATAGTTGTATACCTGTAGGCGAAACCTATGTATCCAACGAGTTCATCTTGCCAAGGGTCATCATCAAAGTTTTAAATATCTTTAAAAGTAATTTTTCAGAACATGGCTATTCTATCTGTAACTTCTGTTGTACTGTTAGAAACCAAAATGGACTGTGAAGCCTGACAACTCATCTTTCATGTGCCTTTCCCACTGGTGTTTCTCTCTTTCTGCAGAATCAAGCTTGCACAGCAAAACATTTCTGTTCCCTTTTACATGTGGTCCTTGTTAAAAAATACAGTGAAGTTTAGCTGTGGTAGAATTATTTATTTGATTTTTTTTTTAAACTGGTGCAAAAAAGTAAATATGTTTACTGTGTCTCCATTCAGTATATTTCCTTCTTTAAGCTTGGTTTGTGTTCAACAAGACAGCCTCTTTCTCCAAGATTAACATTTCTTATGATTGTTTCTGACAGAGGATTTACTTTCAGAGGCCCTGCTAAGGATAACCAAAAAAGGGCATGTAGCAAGACAGTTTTGGCAGCTTGCACGAACTTTCGAAGCTTTTTAGGTCTTGGTTTTTTTGACGAGTGGCTTCCTGAGCATGCCTAGGGAATGACAGGCATCTCTGCAGGCAGGCTGAACCCACCTTGGCTTGTGTGTAGTCATTGGCTGCCTATTAGAATAAATTGAGGACAATGCATACCACTGCCTGCCAATTGTAAACATAAGGGATATGTATTCACTTAGCATTGACTTTTGGGAGGGGCCAAGGAAAAGCTGTAGTTTTATTGAAGAGGGCTGTGTGTGAGGCTGCTTGTGTGCCTTTCTTGCTGTGCTCCTGCCCAAGCAGCCGGTTATTCATTTCCTTCCTACTAGTTGAAAACTTTTCAGCCAGAGGTAAGGACTTACGATATGTATTTGTTTGGGAGTGATCTGGTCTGAGTGCGTTTGTGTTATGGCTACAGATTAAGCAGCATGCGAAATCTAATGAGCTGTGGAAATACTGAAAAAGTGTTGGAGACTATTTTTGCTCTCCTCCTCATTCTGTGGATTCCCTCACTTACCCTCACTTTCCAGATGTTCGTGGTGAACTAAGGGAGATCTCTGTGCTGGGTGAGTGGAGGGGATACATATTTGCCCACCCCAGCAGACCTGAATGAGGAGGTGCAGAGCAGTATTTGTGCTGGTCCCACCACCCCATTTTTGATCCCTCAGTGGGCTTGTTAGCAGAGCAATGATCCCTCTATCTTTTTTTGATGCTCTTTTTTTTTTTTTTTTTTTAAAGGAATTGCAATGAGAGTTTTTAGTGCATTAAAGTCTGTGAATTGCTTTTAATTTTGCATCTTAATATCTGGGCTTTCAGGGCAGCCTGACTATAAGGGCAGTCTCTAGGTGAAACTGATACAGACACAGTAAAGCTCTGGTTAATGTAAGTGATCTGATACTTTCTGAAGCAGATGTCTCTGATGGCAGACTTACACAGAAGTATTGTTGACAATAGATGGCATCTGTTTTTGTTTTCAGCCCTCAACATGTGCAACAGCATATTGCCACAATATTTCTTGTGAAGTTGTCTTTCCTGTTAAAAGGGGGAGATAAACCGCTCATGGGTGCGACTGGATCTCTTAAAAGTTTGAGTCTGTGTTTTTCAGAGTGCTTTTGGGGAGAGCCAGTGATCAGGCTCTCCTTCCCAGCTACTTCGACATGATCGAGGAGTTGGAAAGGATTATGCAAGGCTGGCTGCTGTTAGCATGATGTTCTGGATAGCAGTGAATTTATCAAAGAAAGAACTGGGAAAATGAAGGGTGAGGGAGGAAGTTAACAGCAGATAAATACTTGGTAGCAGCAGACATTAACCAAACTGCTAATCTCTGGCCAGACCTGCAGTGATAGAATAGATTTTTCTCATATATTGTATATTGTTTGGAAGAATGGAAGCATAACTCTTTTAAAGTAACTTTTTATGGAGTATTTGTTTTCAAAGGAGTATTTATTTTCAGAGTATGCAGTTTTTGTGCAGTTTTGCCTGAGGAGGTTCTCTTGCTAAAAGATGGGAAGGAGAATAATTTGCGAAGATACCACATTCCCTCCTTGTCAGCAGCTCAAAGAAAATAAGGAAGCAGAGTGTTAGGTTTTTTGGTGTTTGTTTGTTTTTATGTATGTGAGTTTTGTTTGTTTTACTGGTTTTTATTTTGCTGGGTTTTTTTTTTTGGTGTGTTTTTTTTTGTTTGTTTTGGAGTTTTTTTGTGAAAACTATGTATTTTTTACAACTTGTCTATTTTAGATACCATACTGTGAATGATTGTGCTTGTGTGATTTGCCATCAAAGAACCTTGGGTCCCTTCCTCCATTGTTTCTCTGTCTCATTAAATGTAGTAGTAGTTTCTCAGTGAGCAGCAAGTCTTGTATCTTTTTCTCCTGCTATTGAAACAGGATGGGATCCTAAAACTACACACATCAAAACCAATGGAATGGACTCAATAAAAATTACAAATGGATGGAAACTAAAGGTAGTCCTTTTGCTTGATTAAATTGCCTTTAAGGTAACGCAGTGCTGAACTTTTCTCCGTATATTTGAAGAAAGTACTAACCTGCACTTTTTAGTCAAGGTTTTTTGATAGGTGAGTATCTTAGTCAATTAGACCTGCATATATTAATGGTATTTAAATTATTATGGCAGGGATGAAATACCAGATAAGGTGTCTATGAACAAGAGATTCAATTGAAGGAATTTGTGTTTCCTGAAAACTTCTTTGTTGTCACTTGCAATGATATGAGGATAAATTCCACAGCCTACATTCACTTGATTAGTCCTGGTAAAATTTATACCATCGTTAATTGATGCAGGGTCTGATGCAAGGGGGGTCCTATGTACTCCGAATACACTTTGACAGTGAGAAACATATATTACAAGATTAAGAGATTTTTCACAATTGCTACTTCTTATATTCACAGTATTATTCTGACATGGAGCAGCCTGATAAGGCGGTAACTTGCATTTTGCTTTCATTACTTTTCCAACACTGATACAAAATGCAGTAGTGGCACCAAAATCTAGGTGATTTGAAAGGAAAGGGAGGCATATAAGTCCTTCTGGCTGGCATTACAAGGAAAATTGAAGTGTATTAAGGTGGGAAGGTTTCTTATTTCTCATTTTCATTCATGGGGCCATATGTGGCTTGGAGACATGCCAGTCAGCATCTCAGACCCATACATGTTTAGGGTACATGGCTACTTTTTCCAGATGGTGAGACTGGAAAGGTAAGGCAAGGCTTTTTTTGATGGTTGCCTGCTGGGAGGTGGTTTCTGTTATATGAAGATGCCAGAGAGAATCTTTCAAGAGCCTGGCTTGAAGTCCTCCTTGTTTCACTCCTCCCTGCATGCAGCTGGAATGGCCCTGCCTGTGGGGGTGATCTTTTCATTGTAGAAAAGTGAGGGCCTGTGGGATTTCCTTCCTTCAGGACAAGTAGAAGTTGAATGCCCTGGGACTGTTTAAAATATTTATTTTTCAGTAGTTGCTTACATGAGACCTATTCAGAGGGCTGCCTGAGTTTTCATTTCTATCAAAAATCTCTGCCAAGGGTACGATTTGATCACTGTGTGTGAACAAAGAGGGACAGGAAACCATATATGCCTAAGATGAGAGGACCAAGAGAGCCGCATTAACTATCCATCTTCATGGCTCATCTGGACTCTCCTGGGTATGGGAGAAAGCACCAAAAAAGGTAACAGGGCAGATTGGGAAGTGCAGTCTTGTGAACTTTTCATTGCCTTTGAGAGGAGATTTGTAGGGAGTTTGCAGGATTGAGCTCCAGGCATATAAAGCCTGAGGCACACAGGCCTATGACTAAAAAGAGTGGAAGTCTGCCTTCAAAGCAAACTTTCATTCTTTAAAAATCGTCTCCTCTTATTAACTGGCAACTTCTAGCAAGAAATATACTGCCTTACTAAAGCCTTCAGAAATATGGAGGTGCAGGGGATGGTTTACTAGTTTTGCTCATAGCCCCTGAGTGGTTAAATGGATGAAAACAGTTTGGGGAGGTGACTGTACTGGATGCAAATCACTTAGTGTGACATCAAGTGTGTAGGCATTTATTCTTGGGTTGCTGGTTCTTGTTGAGAGAATGTTCCATGCCTTCAAACTGCTTGTCAAATATTTGGCTATGGCTGAAATTTGTCTCAGAGATATTTGAAGGGCAGAACAGATCTGACCTTTCTGGATGAAACACTGAGGTCACAGCACAGTTGAACTATGTAACTCAATTTTTTTTTTCCTTTCCTGATGTTTTCATACATTTCAACTAGCCCAGCAGGAAAGGATGCTCAGTACTCTGTAATTTGGGATCCTTTCAAGCTCTGGGTGAACTTGTTTCTACTTTCTTGAAATGTATTAGATCAACCCAAAAGGTTAGCGAATGTAACACTGTTACTTAGCTCCTAGCCCTGGAATGTTAGTGTATGGTTTACATCGTGGATTAAGAACGTGTTGCTTTTCATATATTTTTCCTTTGGTGCTTAGTGCTTACAAGTGCAGGGCTGGCAGCCTGACTACTGACTTCTGTAGAAGTGTATAGGAGTTGAAGTCAGGGAGAAGTGCTTGTTGAGACTGTCCTGGCTTGCAGTGAGGACAGGACCAGAAAACTGAGGGGAAAAGGGAAAAAGTAGCTATATCTTAAGCCACTAATGTACTTTCTCCTTTGAATTTTTTCCTGTTTTCTTAAATACCTGGTGAGTTACTTCATGGACCTAGCTGTTTCTCTACCTTCAAGTAAAGGATAATTTGTACCTTTCAGCATTTAGCCCATGGGGCTGCTGGGGCTTATTTCATTATTGTTTATAAAGTGTTTGTAATACCAAATGCCAAATTTAAACACTGGCTAAAACCTTATTTTTGACTGATTTCCCAGCAAGAATTTAGACTTTTTTTTTCTTGGTTTGTTTGCATATATATATGTATATATACACACATATGTATATATTTATATGCATAGTCTACTAGAAATTAACTTCTAGATTAAGGATTTAAAACTGCTGAAGCCTAGTGAATGATGTGGAAGGTGCAGACCAGGCTCAGTAATGCCAGTGTGTTGATGTGTCTGGAGGGAATTTCTTGGGTGTTTGCAGACTGAATGGTGCTTGGCTGCATCTGAATCAGTCTTCCTGTGAAGTAGTCATGCATGTTCCAAAACTGCATGAAGGCAGCTTTTTCTTACAAATCCACCATAGTACCATAAACTTGAAAGCAAAACTACTAAGCAAGCTGCTGAACCTTATCTGCTTGTTCGGTTTCATGTTGATGAGAGTGTTTGAAATAACCCCTAGGGCCAGACCAGGTTGCAGTGGGGAAAATATTAGGAAAAGATTTCAGAAATGGAAATAACATTACATTTCATCTCATGTACAGAATACAAATGAAGAACATTTCCTTTGAGACTTTCTGTGGAGGGTATGAAGTAAAGTGGAACACATTTGCACATTTTCTGGCTTATGTCCTTAAATGGCAACAAAATATCTTTGGAATTTAGAGTTTAACTACAATGTGTGAAAATTAGGAGTGAGTTTGGTTCACTCTGAGATCTGGAGAGGTATTTGGTCATCTCTCATTTACCTGCATACCTGCTGATGCTGCAGGATGCCTCTAGTCAGCATCATGCATGGGAGGCTTTGGAGTGCTGCACCCCTGGGTCTGCAGAGAGGAGAGAGTTGACTGCTTTCTTTGGCTTTGGGAATAGCATATTCCCACATGCAGAGCCAGACCCCTGCAATGAAAATGAGGAGTTTCATTCAGAGATCGGATAAACCACAGCTGTTGCTTTTCCTCCTCAAAGAGAACTTGGATTATAAAGGCTGAAGTGCAGCATTTTAATTGCTGTAAATATGAACAAGGGCATTTAGGCAATCCTGATTATATGGAGTCAAACATTTCTGTGGCTAACTTATATTACACTGACAAAAGCAGGCCATGTTAGAATTTCCCTACTGTTATCCCAGTAATTTAAAATACCAGTTGTCTCTTTTCACTGGTAAAAATGAGGAAGAAGTTTTAGCCTGGGCATCAGTTGGTCTGAATTTAAACCTGATTTCAGTAGTTGTACAGTGATGCATAGATCCATTTGATTTCCTTGCGTTACTCAGAATTCTCTTGCTGGCAAGAGGCCCTTTTTGTTTGGCTTTCTACACATCCCCTGAAGGACAACAACAGCAGGAAATTGGGTCAAAATCCCAGTGACGAACATTCACTGGGAAATGGTATTTCATACAAGAGAGGGCACTGCAAACCCAGAAAGTCAGTAAAACTCCATTGCTTGTTTGCTCCTTGGTGACTGAAAGGCCTTGCCGTATATGGGAAAGGTCTGAGCTTTCTTCACTTCAAGGACAATAGTAAGTGGTTTATTCACTGGACACAGTATGCAATCAAGGAGTAATGTATTACAATAATAATAAGGAAAACCAGCAACTTTTGCTTGTAGTATGCTTGCAGTTTTCTTTACTGTGTGTCATTAAATCCTGTGTGATGAATTTTTTTCTTGTTCCTTTATTTAGATCCCAGTAAGCTACAACCAGTTTGGTTTGCCACTTAACCCTCCTCCATTAAACCAGACATACCGGCCTATTTCCTCTCCTTCCCCATATCAATCCAAATAAGTAAAAAACATATATCTACCGGTAAGTATAAATGTAGCCCTTTGATCTTCAATGCATCTAGCATGCATATAAATGTGACTGAAGGCTGGGATTAGCAGACCAAATCTTATTTTCACCAGGTATAAGTCGTTAACAAAAGCAATGACTAAATGCCAGTGTTTCAGAGTCAGGGATGAGACTGCAGGTGTGAAGCAAATTAGAAGTGTGTGTATGAATTTTGGGGAAGGAAGTGTGCTTTCGATGGGAGTTGCAGAAGGGATCTTCAGGGTTCCATGCAGTTCTCAGGGGTTTTCTTTGTACCACATCAGTTTCTAGGTAGTGAAACCCTACACAGATGACATTGGAATACAAAGTAATTGAAGCACAGTTGTTTACATTCTTGCTTTTCAGTTTATTTTGTTTATGGATCAGAATATGTACTGGTTTGAGGGGACTGGGATCGTGGGGAGTCAAAGGGGGCATGGGACTTGGGGGTTTTCTTGGATTTTGGGAGGGGGAAGAATGTAAGTAACTGCACCTACCTGAGTTAAAATTCAATTTTCCTCAAAGCTGTTGCAGGGGGAGGGGCCCTTGCTTCAGCTGCTCTCCCGGGGTTTGGGGAGGGGAGCAGGGGCTGGGACGGAGTGGGGCCTGTGCCAGTCCCAGTGCCCTCGAGGCTGGGGCCAGGTGGCAGCTCCGCGCCCTCCAGGCTCCCAGCAGCGGGGGGCCGGAGAGGGGACGGGACTGGGGCAAGGGCCGGGCGGCAGCTCCCTGCCTCCACTGCTCCCGGGAGCAAGGGGGCCCTTCCCTGCGAAGTGTGCGGCTGGGACCGTCCCTTCCCGCACAGGCACAGTGGCTTCCCAGGGCGAGCAGCGGCCTGGGGGCACAGCCGCGGGGAAGCCCCAGCGTCCCTCCAGGGTGGCAGCTCCTTGTCCCCAGAGCGCAGGCAGCAGCACCTCGCCCTGGGCCAGCCTGGCCGGGAATTTCAGCACCACTGTTGCTTCTGGACAGTGATGGAGGGCTGGCCCTGGCACCATGTTGGCGCTGTGGCATCTCTAAGGTGCGGCAGCCATGAAAACAAAGATGGCACCTAACGACTGAGATGTGTGGGTCTTCATCGGGAAAACACCGGAAACTGAGGAGGGGCCCGACTGGCTGGACAAATGGGAAGCCGGCTTGGCCAGGAAGAAGGCAACGATATTCACCCGAGAACGAGAAGGCTTAAAAGTCAAGGCACGGCCCCACCCCGGCCTCTCTTTTCGGCTGCCGCTGCAAGGAGAAAGATCACAGCTCTGGTCTCCAGCGCCCGCAGGCCCCCACAGTGGGATTCCACCCATTTCTCTCAACCTGGGAGCCATTTCCAGCTTGCTAGCAAGTATCCTTCGGAAAGATGGTGGGAGGGAATCGTTTTCATTTCTTTTTGTGTTTTTCAGAAAGACTGAAGGCCCGGAAGTGCTTCCAAAGAGAGAGAGAGAAGGGAGAGACACCTTTTCCTACCCCTCCCCACTGGTTTTTGGCTAGTCATCTGGCTGAAAAGAACAGTTCCCTTTTTGTGTGGTTTTTTGCTTGCGTGTTGGGTGTCCCTCAATGTAATTCTGGGGTCTCCTGTGGGTTACCCCTACCTCCAATTTAATTTCCCTGTAATAAATTGTTCACCTGCTGAACATTCTATTCAGTTTTCCGTCACTTTTATTGAACCTGCCCCCGAACGTTAAAAGGTGGATTAAACCACCACAGTATTCTACTGTCAAAATCATGGGGATAAAGTGGTTGCTCTAGTTGCATTTTGTTTCACAAGAAGAGAGAGACAATGGAGGTACCTAAGGTTCTCAGCTTGCGAGAAATTTTATGGAGTTTTTACTCTTTGTGTTACATTGAGTACCTTAGAAATATGATGTTTGCATCGTGTTGGTAAATTTAGAGACTGAGATCCCCTAATTTTGCTGAAGCTCCACACCTTTGTGGCTGGAAGGGCTGACTGATCAGTTGGATCTCCAAAAGTACGTGTCTCATTGCACACCATGGTCATGTTTTGAAGCCACCTTTAAAAGGGGTGTTATAGTCAGCCACAGGACAGGCTAACTGGATTTAGAGCCAGTCTTCTGCTCCTCCAAATACTTTTTGTCTCTGGCTGTCAGTATTTCCAAGGAGATGTGATTTGACCATTAACATGAAGTCATGCTATGACATGCCCACTGAGGAACCCTAATGTAGCCAAAAGAAGCACTGTCAGATTGTGATTGCTGAGTCAGGCAATAGTAACATGAATAATTCTGTTTTCCAGCTCTTAGAAGAGTCAGGGATAGCCAGTTTGGAGACCAAAATAACTACTTGCCTAATCTCATTCATATTTATAATGCAGGATTTAGATTGTGAGAAACTCAGTGTTATATCAACTTTTTAAATGGCATCTGAAGCCTTTGGAAAAAGTTCTTGAAAAATAAGCACATGAATGCATGAATTTTACTGCATGCTCAAAAATTCTTTTTATTACTTTTATTTTTACTGTCTTAGTGAGTCCAAGTGGAAGATGGCAGATTGCTGTGGGAGTTTTTTACATCTTGAAAGAAAAACATGTAGGTGATGTGTGCTCTGGAGTAATGTTTCTCCTACTTTTCCCCTTCTCTGAGTGATTTGTGACAAAGCTTGGTATTTGTGCAATCTTGTTCTGGCTACTTGTAGAGAAGCTTTTCAGAAGTTTGTGATGTTCAACACTGCTGTTCTGCACTGTCCCCAATTAGGAGTTGCCCTTCCCTTTATTGGGCTCCTTCAGTAAAGGCTGTAAAAGTCATCAACCTCCTTCCCTTATGTACTAGTGAACTGCCTTAAAGCTTCAGTCTATTGTCCAAGAAAGAACTCCCATGGTCAGTAAAGATGTTTGTTGCTTCACCTGTCAAATCAAAAAGGTGGTTTGTCAATCTTGGGACATCTACTATAAAAACCCAATTGCTTTTACAAAACAGGCTGTTTTGTGGCTTATAATGGTATGCTTACCTTCTGTGTCAGACTATCTGATAAAGATCCGCATATCTTAGTGCAAAGTGAAAGGAATTGACTGTATGCATAGGAAATACATTTCATTATAAATTAACAGATTGAAGTGGTGACAGACTGTGAATATGACTTAAATGACAAAATACAGTTATATAGTTATCAGACTCTGGTGTGAACTGGAAAAAACTTTAGAATCTGAACACATTATTTCTGTCTGTTCTGTGACCCTTCAAGGCAGTGGAAAGTCATTGATAAAAGAGCTGTTGGCATTAGCAGGCATGGAATTGGTTTCATTGATCCTGGTTCAATGCTTACATGTCATTGAGGCTGAATTTAAATATTTACATTCAAGGTTTTCCCCCACTTTAGAAGTAGATATTAGAAGCTGTAAGCATAAAACCCCCCTATACCCAACACCAACCTCCCACAACAAAACCAGAAAAGCAAAGCTGGAAAAGACATGTAAGTTCTCTTGTCCCTATACTCTAGGCAGTATAAGATGATTCCCAAAAGTATATTTGCATGTTTTGTCCATAAATGCCTCTGTGTAGTGGTTTAAACATTGTTTAGCGTTCAGGGGGCAAGTTCAGTAAAGGTGTCAGAAAAACTGAATAGAATGGCCAGCAAGGGGGCTTTTTATTACAAGGGAGTTATTTAAAAGGGACAGGGGTAAAGGGTAGGAAAGGGTGTCTTTTCCCTTCTCGCTCTCTGGAAGCACCTTCGGCCCTTCAGCCTCTCTGGAAAACACAAACACAGGTGAAAACCAACCAGCTCCCTCACCTCCCTTTGTCCGAATACTTGCTCCCAGGTTGAGAGGAATGGGTGGAATCCTGCCAGGGGCCTGCAGACACTGGACACCGGAACTGTGATGCTTCTCCCAGCAGCGGCGGCCGAAAAAGAGACCGGGGCAGGGCCGTGTTTCGGCTTTCAAGCCTTCTCCCTCGTCGCTTGAATGTCATCACCTTCTTTTCCGGCCACAGCTAGCTTCCCATTCGTCCAGTTATTCGGGCCCAGCCTCACTTCCGGTGTTCTCTCGTTGGAGAAGTCACNAGGGACGACCCCCACCCGCACACCTCGCCGGGAAGGGAGACAATGGGCAGAAAACAGAAGCTGTCTGGGTTACAATACACAAGATTGCCCTTGGGGCCATGCACGGCAATGGCCGGCGATAAGCTGCCGCCCAGCCTCCGTGCTCCCGGGAGCAGTGGGGACAGGGCTAGAAACCACTGCTCGGCCCCGGCCTTGGGGACACCGGGACTGGTACAGGTCCCACTCCGTCCTGGCCCCCCCACTCCCGCCGGCTTTTTTTTTGAGGAAAACTGAATTTTAATCGGGTAAGTGGGGTTTCGCTCTTACACCTCCTTTCAAAAGCCCTTTTTCAAATGGCTGCACTCTGTTTATTAAAAAAATACAATAAACTTTAGTTTTTCAGTGAGGACCAGGATAGTTTGCTGCACTTTCTAGTTTTTAATGAAGGGAAATAGCTATCATTCTAAAATGTGTTTCTTGGCCTATGGATATTGCTCATGTGAATTCAAGCAAAGAAAAACCCTAATGAATGGAAACTTGTAGAAAAGTTAACAGCAGCTGGTTTTATTATGGACCATGGTTCTGGAATGATCTCACATAAGTTTAAAAAATGTGTTGCCTTACTGATTTCAGTGGAACTACTATTCATTTGCAAGGGAGTAAATGAGGCCAAAATTATACAGAGACCTAGTGACACTCTCTGGAAGAGGGTTTTAGTCTGGGAAATGTGCTCTACATACTATAAAATATATGGGCATGTCTACACATTGCAGTAAATGTGTCAGGCCACCTGAGAGAACAGGGCCAAATTATGGTTTGAATAGCAGCTGTGTAAATCCAGAACGGACTGTAGGGATAATGTGCCAAGGAGGACCAAAGAAGTATCTAATTTTTTTTTTCTGAGTGTGAGAGTGAATTTACTTCTTATTGAATTTCTTATATTTCCTTAATTAGTAAATATGTCAAAATAAGACTGTTCTTCAGAAAAGCTTTAAATCTTCTTGAAGTCCAGTAGAGGTGTTAGTTAAGAAGGATGTTTGGGTACTACAGCAACAGTCTGCAGCTGAGAGATGGGCTTTGTTGGTTTTCTGGGTATGAGGAAATGCAGTTGAAGATATGTTAGGTGTTGATTAAGAGTGAATAAAGGGCACAGAGAGAGGATTTTGTTGTCTTGGTTTTTTGCTCTTTTTGGTAGTCCTGCTTGCTGCTCCCCTGGATACCAGCATCTGAGGTACAGGCACATCTGGAAACAGAGCCTGCAGCTTCTTCAGTATGAGCTTTGAAATGTTGTGTATTAGGCTTAGAGTTTAACACAGCTCCCTTGAATTTAGCAGTATTTTCCACTGGTGGAACCACTGGTTTCAGATGGTCTTTGCTTTACTCAGTTCTTGAAACAGTGATGTTTACAGGTATGTGGTGTAAAGTTTCATTGTAATATGGTTTGTACCATGATGCTGCTTACTCTCAGTGATGGAGGGATATGGTTTTAAGACTATGGAGTTCTGTAGTTAATTTTAATTTTTACTTTCCTTGGGGACTTGAAGGAAAGCAGAATGATTACAATTAAGCTTGATCTGTAGGCCAAAACTGAGGGAGAGAAGGCAATAAAGTGTGGGAAATATTTTAAATGGACCTATCCACTTATTTAAAATGAGCTCGTAGAGAGTGGGGTTACAAGTCTCTTCTCAGCCTAGTACAGGTTTTTACTGTTCACTGAGACAAAGCTAATTATATTGTCCATGGAAAAGCAAAACAGAAGCTAGTGTATCTGTGTCCCTTGAAATTACTTCTGCCAGCTGCAATGTTTTGCCAGATTCACAGAGGTAAGCATGAAGTAGAGAGCTTATTGCTGAGAGGATTTGAGATGAGATTTTTAGTCCTCTCTGAATCTACATCCTAAGGAAATTAAATGCTGCTGAGAGAGAACCTTCAGTAGGAGAGCTCTTGTTTGAATACATCACAGAAAAGTTTTACCTCTGCTTGCTTCTAGCAGGCTTCTGTCCTAAAAGGTACCCCATATTTCTAATTTAATACTGTCTTTAGCTGAACAGTTCCTGCCAAATTCAACCTGACTTATATATGCTAAAGAACATTGTACATTTTGTACATCCCTTTACTGAGACAAAAATGGCCAAGGTTATGTGGAAAGTCAGTGAGAGGGGTAGGGATAGAGGCTGAGACTTCTGTCTCCTACAGCAAGGCACACAGGTCTAAACTATGCTGTCATTCCAAGGCGTAATATTAATAGGCCCATGCTTTATATACTGCATTTGACTTTGCATTTATACAGTTGCTACTGGCTTCAACTGAAGGGTCATTTTGATGAGTGAGAATGTTTTCTACCACTCATGTAATTGTCAAAACCTAATTTATATCTAAAATACAAATGAGACAAACACATTCTATTTTTGTTGGTGTTATTGTTGTGTGCATAAAAGATGAGCTGTCTTCCTCACCCATATGTATTTTCTGTGTGGAAAAAATGTCCCTATTCAGTGTTCATAAAAGTAGTAGTGGCTGATGAAGAGAGGCAGTTGCAGAATTCCACCCAGGTAAAATCACTGATTTTTGAAAATGGAAATTGTTTATATATTTTTTCTTCATTAAAAAGAAATGCAATTAGTGGTTTACCATGTTTATCTGGATAACACCAGCTGAATCTTGTTCCCGTTTCATTGTATGCTGTTTTAATGTGACCTACATTATGAAAAATACTTGGCTGGAATGCCCAATGTTAAGTAAAAATTCTCAATGTCAAGTTTTGTCAAGCTGAATTAAGGCCTGTAGGTGATAGGAACAGTTTTATTTTTGGGGGTGGGGGGGTGGGTTTCAAGGGATAGGGATGGAGGAGGCTGAATAGAGGTAAGCTGGTATGCTGCAGTGTTAAGAAATTAGATCTTGAATTAGATTGTTGTATTATATCTAAAGAATTAAGTCAATTCACAGCCCAAGTTTCATCTTTTCAATTCAGTTGATGCCTGAAAAAGAGAAAAAGCTTTCTCAACAAGGATGTTGAGAGCTGGTCTTTAATGAAAGCTTCCAGGTCTACAACATACATAGATGCACAAGACCCATAGCACCAGTACCCCTTTTTCAATACTAATCAATTGTTGTATCTAATTGATACATCCAATCCCAAAATCATTCATCCCTCATTGTGCCCCCCAGGTCTGCCCCTTGGAGCTTCTTCAGGGGATTTTGGGCTTTCTATCTTGCTTTGTCTACCCCATATCTTGTTATTTCCCACCAGTTTCATGTCCCAAACTGGATGTCCTTTATAGAACCTGTTTTTCCCAGAAAGAACATTAAACAACATTTCCATAGAGTTTAAGAAAGAGGTTTTCTGCCATCCTAAGTATGAGAAACCATGCAGCTGGGCTAAGATCCAGAAATATAAAGTATATAAGAAATCTTAAGTCATCACAGTGATCCGTACGTACTCTTTTGGTGAGCCAACTGTTCACTTAGCAAATTTCTTCACATCAAGACAAAGCTGTCAGTTCCGAAATTTTGGGTGTGCCAGCAATACTAAGAGGTCTTAAACTGTCAGACATGCTGGTTTGTATGAAACTGAGTCACAATACTATCCCAGATTGCTTAATCTCTTACCCAATTGCTTTATTTTGTATGCCTTTTGCTTCACTTCAGCTTTATTGATCAGATACTACTTCAGGTTTAATATCACAGCAATATAAAGCTTGCGGATAATTGTGGATAATTCCTTTATGTAGCTTTTAGGCAATTACATTGTAGCGTTATACTAGTTATTGCATTTGAAAATTGAGCAATCTCAGACCAGGTTTACCTCTGGTGAAGTTTATTTAATTTCTAGCCGCTTGTCATTCTACAGAATATATCTCAAAGTCAAGCAAAAAGAGCAATTGTTTCCCCTCCCTCAAGACTGAAACAAGCTTCTGTGTTCACTAGAGTACTAAATAAAGAGCTTTGGAGAAAAATGCCTGTTCTGAAGATCCCCAACACGTTATTCAGAGATAACCCTTACAGACTGTGAAATACCTTTTTGGAGGTATTGCACATTAGAAATTGTAGGCACTCTCCTATTTATGCGCTGAGGCATGGTATTTCCAAAAGCTTTTGAAAGTAACCATTCCAGTTTTGGAGTGTCCCATGCCACATGCACAATAAAATTCAGATTGCCACAAAACAGTGCTGTTAGGAACTTTTAATTGTCATTGTTTGGATTGGGAGTTACTCCTATGAAAGAGCAATTCTTTGGCTGTTGTGGGGATTTTCATCATTGCCAGTTCAATACTTTTTGCAGTATTTCTTCTCCTACTAATAGCTGATGCAGTCTGCCCAAGAAAAAAGTGCCTGCTTTTAGCTTCTACTCATCTGAATCTGTTGAGTTACTTTACATTTCCTAGTTTGAAGTTATGCTCACCATTGGCAACTGAGGAAAATGGGACCTGAAATTTCATTTTGAACACTATTTTGCCTTCTGTCACTACTCTATGGCCAGAAACACCAGATTTTGTTAGGAACCTGTGCTGCTGACATCAATCTCAAAATGATGTTACTGTTTGAGCATAAAATTATGTGGATTGAGAAAAACTTCATTTCAAGGAGACAAAAAATTTAGACACTTAGGTAATTGCTGTCTAATTATCACAGCCTTATTAATGCAGAAAAAAGAGAAAGAGCTATAAGGTACTTTGAGCTAGCAAAGAAATACAGATCCTGTAGTACATGCTAGCTACAGTATTTCAGGTTTTTTCTTTATGGATAACTAGCACAAGTCAAAAGGATCACCACATACTTTGCCCGCAGAATGTTTGAGAAGGAAGGCCATGATATCTTCATGCTGCTCTGTTCATTGGTTACTTTCTGTCATAGCAGGTGCTTATCAGAGCTTAGAGAACTTTTGTGGGACAATGTGACCTTATGTTATCTGGGAAATGGCAGCTTTGTTATCATCCAGGAAGTGGCAGCTGCTCTTTCCCCTCTAATTCTTATTATATTTTAACTTTTGACTTTATCTATTACTCCACTAAAGTGTTTAGAGATCCTGTAATGAAAGGTGCCCTGGAAACGTTAAGTACATTGTGATGTTATTAACTAAAGCGATGCCTACTGTGGTGGTTTAAATCACCTTTTATTGTCTAGGGGCAGGTTCAGTAAAGGTGACGGAAAACTGAACAGAGTTTTCAGCAGGTGAACAGTTTATTACAGGGGGTTAAAATTAGAGAAGGAGGGATACCTCAAAATTACACAGAAAACCACTTGACACACAGGAAAAAAAAATGCAAAAGAGAAGAAAAAAACAAAAAAAGAAAGGGAATCACTCTCTCTCAGCTAGATGGCTAGCTGAAGAAAACTGGGGGGAAGAGTAGGAAAAGCTGTCTCTCTCCCTTCCCTCTCTCTTGGAAGCACTTCCCGGCCCTTCGGGCTCTCTGAAAAACACAAAAAGAAGTGAAAANATGGATCTCGTTGCCTTCTTCTGGGCCAAACCGTCTCTCCATTGGTCAGTGGGGCTGAGCCCTGCCTTGTTTCCAGGGCTTTCCCACCGACAAACCACGAGTTTCAGGTCCCATGCGCCATCTTTGTTTTCATGGCCTCAGCACCTTGAGGAACGCCCTGGCGCCACTGCCGCCCCTATCGTTAGTACGGTGCCAGTACTGGCCCCCCGTCGCTGTCCAAAAGCGGTGGCCACGCTCAGGTTCCCGGCCGGGGCCGGACCAGAGCTGCTGCATCTACGGCACTGCCCTGGCCACTGCCCATGGGCACGCCGGGGCTTGCCCGCGGCCGCCCCCGCCCCTTGAACCAAGGGACCACGCACACAGTGTGGGGAGAGGGGAGCAGGGGGAAACAGCGCCATCCTGGCCCCGCAGCAAAGGTGGAGGTGGGGAGAGCAGCCCAGTACTGTCTCTGCTCTGGCCCTGCGCCCCTGGGAGCCCGGAGGGCAAGGAGCCGCCCATGTCCCAGCCTCGAGGGGACGGGAGGAATCGGCTCTGGCCGCCGCCACCACCCCCACCCTGCGTGGGGATTGGCACTGGCTGCCGCTGCCGCCAGCCTGGCCCGGCCCAGGGGGCCTTCGCCACGATCACTGCCAGCCTGCTCTCCCGGGGAATGGCAGGAGCGAGAACCGTCCCAGCTCCACTCCATCCTTGCCTCAGCTCGGCCCAGGAATGGGGAGCTGCTGCCCTGTCTGGGAGAGGGCTGCCCC
>VXBA01003926.1:0-199720 GCA_013399895.1 Serilophus lunatus
AAGAAGGTATTGAGTGCCTCTGCTTTTTCTTCATTTTCAAGAACTATATTCCCTTCATTATTTAATAAAGAATGGAGATTGTCCTTATCCTTTCTTTTACCATTAATGTATTTACAGAAACACTTTTTATTATCCTTAACAGAGGTGGCCAATTTTAGCTCAAACTGGGCCTTTGCTTCCCTANCAACTGGGCCTTCGCTTCCCTAATTCTTTTTCCACATGACCTCACAACATCCTTAAACATTGCCTGGGATACCTCCCCTTGTTTCCAAAGTCAGTACACCCTCTTCTTTTTCCTTAATTCATTCAAAAGTTCCTTACCCATCCAGCCCGGCCATCTGCCCCTACAGCTCATCTTATGGCACAACGGGACAGCCTGTCCCTGCGCCTTCAAGACCTCAGTCTTGAAGTATATCCAGCCTTCCTGGATGCCTTTGTTACTAAGGACAGTCTCCCAGGGTACTCTCCTGTTAATTCCTTAAATAAGGCAAAGTCTGCCCTCTGGAAATCCAGCATGGAGGTTTTGTTGAATCCTCTCCTCGTTTCACTATTTATAGAAAACTCTATTATTTCATGATCACTGGATCCCAGGCAGCCTCCAACCACCACATTCCCCACAAGCCCTTCCCTGTTACTAAACAGTAAGTCAAGAATAACCTTGCCCTGGTAGGCTCACTAACTAGCTGTGACAGGAAGCAATCCTCGATACATTCTAAGAACCTTCTGCATTGCATCCTCTCTGCCCTATTGATTTCCCAGCAAATATCTGGGAGATTGAAGTCTCCTATGAGAATAAAGGCTGACGAACTTGTAATAGATCAATGCCTTCCTCCTGGTTGGGTGGCCTATAGCAGACTCTGATCACAATGTCAGTTTTGTTAGCTGCCCCTCTGACCTTTACCCACAAGCACTCAACCCAGTCATCCTTAAACTCAAGCTCCATGACATCAAGTGTTTGTCTAGTATACAGGGCCACCCCTCTGCCCTTTGTCCCTCGCCTATCTCTCCTAAAGAGCCTGTAGCCATTCAATGCAACATTCCAGTTATACGAGTCATCTCACCGTATTTCCGTGCTTGCAACTATATCATATCTCTCCTGTTGCACCAAGACTTCATCTTGTTTCTTGCCCATGCTTCAAGCATTGGAGTACATGCACCTCAGCTGGGTTGCTGTCTTCACTTTCAATTTAAGTTTACCACCTTCAACATCCCACTGTGGGTGCAAGGTTCTATTCCCTTCCCCCTTCATACCTAGTTTAAAGCCCTCTCAATAAGCCCCACCAACTCATGGCCTAAATACCTCTTGCCCTTTTTAGACAAATATAGTCCACTTGCATCTAGCAAGCCAGGTGTGGAAAAGGTCGCCCCATGGCCAAAAAAACCAAATTTCATCTGTTGGCACCAACCCTTAAGCCACTTATTGATAGCAAGGGTTCTACTACTGCATACAGTACCAGTTCCCGCAAAACACCACCTGCATACCTGCTCCATCAATCATTTGACCTAGCTCCCTGAATACCTTTTTAAATACTCTGGAGCCCTTCTTAACAACCTCATCACTGCTGGCCTGAATAACTAGTAAAGGGTAATAATCAGTGGGCTGAATCAACTCAGGCAACCTCCCAGCGATAACCCATACCCCAGCCCCAGGGAGGCAGCAAACTTCCATATAGGATGGGTCTGGCTTACACAATGAACCCTCCACTCCCTTCAGAAAGGAGTCATCTCCTATAAAAACCCTCCTTTCCCTCTTAGTATTACCAGTTCTTACCCTCCTGACAGATGGAGGAACACTAACTTCTTAGTACTATCAGTACCATCAGTTTCGATCCGTCTGACTGATGAAGAACAGGGAGTCTCCTGGGGTGAAGAGCTACCATCAGTAACATCAGTCTGATCATAAATCACTATTTCATCATTAATCATCATCCCATCCTCAACCTGGTTATCAAATTCCAGGACTCCAAACCTATTCTGTAAGGGCATTTGGAAAGGTGGCTTCTGGAAGGGAGTCAGTGTACAGGAGGGAATTCTATTCCCTCCATGAGAACTGACCTGCACTCAATCCTCCTCAGTATCTAGGTTGCTTCCATCAACCTGAACTGAAGTGAGATGAGAAGCACTGGACTCCTCTGGCTCCTAGGGACCATTACTGAGAGGGGAGAGAGCACAACTCCACCAGTCTATCTCTCTTTCACTATCCCGAATGCTCCTCAGCCTTTCAACTTCCTCCTTAAGCTTTGCCACCATACAGAGCAAGATCATTCACCTGCTCGCACCGGACACAGGTGTTTTTTTGTATTACCCTCCGGGACAACAAGGCTCAGGCATTCCCAGCAATCCCAGCAGTCAGAGGTCTGCGCAGCTGCATCTCTCAACATAGGTGCAGTTTGAACAAGCATGCTCTTTTTACTAACAGTTTTCAATCATTTATTCACCATTATTGGTGAGAGGAGGGGGCCAGGAAGAAAGAAAAACCAAAAAGACAGCTGCACCTACCTAGACAGCGTCTGCAGCCCCGTCTCAAACTCCCTCTCTATGACAGCCTCTCACGACAGCCTCTCTGCGACCCTGTTTGCCTACTCATGTTTGCCATGCTCCCTACAAGCCTCAAGCCTTAAATATAGGAGCAAATCCCTGACGAGCTGATCCCCCGCCCTGTCGCCAAAAAACAAAGCCTACAGCACCCGGTATTCCCAGGCAGCCTCCTATCCAGGTACTAACCGGGCCCGACCCTGCTTAGCTTCTGGGATCAGATGTTCTCAGGGTGGCATGGCTGTAGGCAATTCTCTCAGGGATGTCCGTCTCCTAGAGCAGCTGAGGCAGATCCCAGCAGCGGACCTATGTCCTTCTGGACACAGCAAAGGCAGACAAAATGCTACTTTTCACTGAACTAATTTTACTTTTTTATTCCCTCCACAAGCCTTTGCAATTCAGTGGGATGATTTGTTTGCCAGCAGTGACAGCTGAACAGGCCTGTCCTCAGGATCCTCCAATAGCTGGCTTCCTCAATATGTAAAGTCTGGCTTGTCCTTCCTTTTTTTCTAACAAAACCGTAAAAAGTGACAGCAATAATCTGAATCCCTCTAGTAACACAAAACAACACTGGGGTTTATCTGTGTGGAGAAGGTCACTGAAATTTCTGTTTCAAGTTCCTGGCTGGTGTGTTGGGCAAACATGCCCATCTTCAGCATCTGTGCTTGGAAACCACTTGAAGACCCTAAAGGATTTTCTCATATGTGAATTCTGTAATCAGAACTGTGTTAAATGGCCAGCAACTCCACTTACTTTTTATAGTGTTATCTGAGGGCACAGATGCCTCAAGATCTTGTAATCTCATAGTTTAGCTAGATTAGCATTGCTAATCAGAAGCCCACAGGACAAGTAGTGCGTCTACAACACACTATCTGTCATCTCTTCAAAAAAAAAAAACCAGAGAAGAAAGACATCAACATTTTCAGCATTTCTTGGGTGATTGTTTTTACATAGGCCTTATTTTACATAATTTTGGGGATCAAAACCCATGTTTCTTAGTAGGACCTTGCTGTTTCCCAGGAATTGCCTCTTCCCTTGCAGGGTGCCTCTCTTCCCAAGATTTTCCCTTTCATCACCCTGCACAGATAACCCTGATGCTTTGTTCTGGGGCCTCTCTTTCCATGGCCAGCTTTTCCTATCTCAGAACTTAAAAAGGATTTCACTGTCTGAACCTTAGCAGCTGGAAACCACAGGCACCTACATAGAGCTCTGGGGCCTCTTTATCTGGCCATGGGACTGCTCCTGATGAGAAGATAAGAGATTAGAGCCAGATGGTGAGTCTGACTGAGCCATACTCTGGGCCTTTTTGACATTTTTCTTCTGCGACTACTTCTACTGCCTTGTTATCTGTGGCTTGAAACACACTGACATCAGAGATGGGTTTATGGAGTTACTCAGGATGGAGAACGTCCTGAAGGACACTTCTTCTACCAGAGAAGGGGAAACAAAACACCAGCAGTGCTCATCACAAAGGCTCTTTTCTGAGTTTTGTAAGTCTCAGACAGGAGGAGGGGGTTTAGGGAAGTTTGTTGCTACCCAATGCATCAAAATTTAAAAGCCCCAGTGACTGCAGAAGGGACTGAGAGTACCAAAGGTCTGTGTGGTAGAGGTATCTCCCTTAGGAAAAGTCATGCTAGCAAAACAGCCTTGCTCCTCACAGCCTAAAAACACTTGGAAGAATAAGAACACCAAACAGCTTTCCTTCAGTAACCATGAAGATCACACTGCTATGCCTCCTTTTTTGGTCTAGTGTTAGCAATTATGAATGCACTCAAGCCTATAGGAGCAACTAGGATCATCCCAAAGCAGAAACTGAGGAGTCCCACCGCTGGCATGCATGAGTCTCCTGGTTTTTGGGCAGGGAGCTGAATAACCTTTCTATACGTAGAAGATTGACATGGAAAAAAAAAAGCCAAACAACAACAAGAAAAGCAGCAAAACAGAATAAATTATTACCTGATATGAACATATCCATAAATTACAGGGATAATGACTTTTAAATTATTGCTTCATAGTGGATGTATTTCTACATTAGAGGCAGTATTTTATAATCTATATAAATTGTGCTGCTTTACAGATGTACCTTTTCTAATTCCCTATTGAAAAACTAAAATGCTGATCCAGATGACATAGCTGGTAAATATAAGTATTGTATTTGCAGATTTCCAAGAAAACTGTCAGGATGACTTGAAAAAAAAGTTTGGTTTATTTTTTGTAAGAAACACTAGCTTTCCAATGCCAGCTAATTCACTTAAGATGCTATACCAATGTGCAGGTTCAGCTGAGCAAGGGATTTCCAGCTTTGCACAATTATGGCTTTGGCAGTTAATACTGCTTGCAGCAGGGTTTTTCTCTCCTTGTTTTTTTTTTGGTTTTTTTTTTTCCATGTAAGTTAACTAAATCCCTGAGTTTCTTTGTGTGCCCTAGAATATAAATCTGCAGGTTTGGCAAATTTGTTTTCTTTTAAATCCTGTTAATTTGCTTTTGAAGGTAAATCCAGGATTATTTTTGGAAAATCCCAGATCACACATCTGCATTTGTGAGCATGGTCTGTCCTGCATGTGGAGACCCATGGGACCAGATGATCAGTGATAGGAGAATGAGAAAGAGAGCAGGAGAAGAGATGTTCGGTTTGCATGGAGTGTGACCATGTGGAAACTCTTCAGACCAGAACCTGTAGTTGCACAGATGAGATGAGGACAACTTGCCCATGCTTCTGGGCTTGGTGAAAAAGCAGGGCCTGGAAAGCGAGAAGGGACATTTCTTGAGTCAAACACTGCAGAAGGGTGAGCCTTGAGTGCATTTTTACTACGTAATGGAAGATAAGTTATTAGTAATACCATTGATGAGCATAAATGTTGGTAGTTTCAGCCCTCCAAGGTTTTCCAGTGTGGAAAGAATAAGTGCACATGCCAATGGTTGGAGGGATTTGGGCTCTTTGCTCTTCCATAAACAGTTGAAAAACCCAAGCACCCATTTCTCTCCTCTCCTTTCTTCTCTGAAAAGACAAGCGTTGATGGAGGAGCAATGATCTAATACTCCCAATGCTCTGTCTTCTGAAGATTAAAACAAAGGAAATATCTTCACTTTCAAAAGCAGGATGAGTTATTTTTTTCTCTTCATATTTTATTCATTGCATGGCAGTCAAAACCTTCACTTTCAGCTTCACCTCAGGCTGTCAGGGCAGCAGCCCTGCTACTGTCAGCAGGGCTCTTGCAGCAGCTCCCCCAGCACAGCACCAGTGGCTGTAGGGTGGAGAGGCCTGAGGTGAAGATACTGCTGTTGTGAACCAAACGGATGTACTGAAGGTGACAGGTTTCCCTTCCCATACAGATGGATGGGAAGGATGCCTTAGGGCTACAGGCTGGCAGTCATCATATCTCCACTATGTTCCTACGGGAAAACTTAAGAGTTAATAGGAAGGGTCAGCTCCATGCATGAATGTGCTAGAAGGTCCCTGGTGATCACTAAAACAAGGTATTTACATGAACTGTGGTCAAAACTTTTGTGATTAAATTAATTCCTGTGCAGACCAGTTGATACAGCCATCAGGAGCCATCAGGTCTTAGAGGGCATCAGCGGCATTGGGTGCTCCCAGGCTACCTCTGGAGCTGCCATGGAAGCAAAAATGGAAATAGTCATCACCATCACATTCCGAAGGTGCACTGGCTTCTCAGGCTACTGTGTAGCATAGGTTTTGCACAGGTCCTTGCTAAAGAAAAGGACAGTTTCTGCAGGAGCTACCAGGCACGGGGGAGAGCGTGTGTGGAAAAGGCTCCCTTGTGAAGGGCTGGTTGTGCTCCCTGATAGCGGGAAGGGAGCAGATGCTGTCTCACAGAAAGTGTCTCAGGAAGGCACGTTGTCCCTTCACCCACCAGCCATTTATACCAGTGTGACCTTGCCAGGGCTCCGGCTCAGCAAAGATTGGACTAATTTAATTAAATCCCTAAATATTTCTCTAGTTACTGTGTTAGGCCATTGCCAGCCAAACGGTGGAGCCAGGAGAACCAAGCATAGCATGATGGGAGCTAAGGAGCCAAAAAATCCCCCCAAATTTTTGCAGCAATTAACTGTCTGGGAAAGGCTGCAGTGGTGCACCTCTCAGTGTCCTGACAAAGCATTGCTTTCTTGCTAGTGATTCACGGATTTCACCAGTGTGAGATCTAAGTGCTCATCAGCTAAATGAAACCAGCTCCCTCCTGGTGTCCCAGACAGGGAGGGCATGGGGAGCACAAGTGCTGTAGTGGGGCTGGAAGCAGAGCCCCAGTGGAGTTGACAGACTGGCAGCTACTCTACATAGCAGGGGCTCCTGAGGAAAACCAGAGGAGCTTGCAGGAGAAGTACATCAAGGATGGATATCTTCCCCTGCCTCCAGGGATCTTTTCCTAATTTGTCCTCCAAAAGGCTGCCCTGCAGCTGCAGGGTTTGCTGAGCCAGCTGCCTCTGCCTGAAGAGCCACACTGCAAAACTCTGCTTTGTTTGTAACTATCTCTTTAGGCTGTGAAAACTCTAAACCATTGAAAAGCCCCCCAGCCCCCCCAAAAACCTGAAACAAGGCAAAAAATCCCACCCTAGGAAGAAAAAATCCTGCCAGCAACTGGCCACTGCACAACTGCTCTAAACAATGCCAGGTCGATGGGCTCAAGGAGATGATGCAGAGATTGCAAGGCAGAGCATTAAGCAGGGGAAATGCTCATGACCCCCATTTTGAGAATAGTTTGTCTGATTTTTCATTGGGCTGAAACAGCCTGATGAGGCACCTTCAGACAGAAAGAAGAGCGAATAAAAGCTGTCAAGAACGACTTGCTGCAGGGAGCTTAAACTGACTGAAATAGTGGATCCGAAAAGGTGCAAGAAAGCTTTATTAAGTAAGGGATTGGCAGAGGGAACCGAGTGGGCGGGACTGGCCCCTGTCTGTATCCACTGACAGCTCCCTCTTTCCAGTCCCACCAACCAAGATGCCACGAGTACATGGGAAGGAAACAAAAGGAGCATCCCAGTGATGCACATCATCCACTACTCCCTCCCTGACTCCTCACTCTCCTTTTATCAAGGCTTGAGTTCTCACCCAGAGGCAACCCAGGTGCCATCACATTTATTTTTAATGAAGGATGTAACTGTGCAGTCCAACAGGATGCGAATGCAAGGACAGCCTGGCAGTTTAAACATGAGCTCTTAAGATACGACTGTCATAAAAGCAAACATCCCTGCCAGAACACACAAATCACCACACTGTGCTTCCCTGGGCATCACAGCAGCAGCCACCTGTCCTGCCCTGCAACCAGCACTAGCCCAAAAACCACCTTCTGTCCCCACAGGGCTGGGGCAGATGCACCACCTTGGCCATGCAGATGTCCTCAGAAAAGCACAGTAGTAAGACCCCTGATGCTGACACATTTAGCTTGTCTCAGCAGTGCAAATCCTGAGCCAGCCAGGCTTCAAAAAATAGCTATCAACTTCCAATCTCCCTGGAAACACATTGGTGGCCTTTGCAAAGACAGGGATCCATATTTGCAGGTGACAACGGGACTTTTATTTTATTTATTTATTACTCTTCACCTCCCTACCCAGTTCTATGTTCAAACAGCCCTGGGTTGTAATTAGCAGTGCGCTGCTTTCCCACTGCTTAGAAAAACGCAGAGAAAAACCAGAACACGGTAGGCAGAAAAATACAAGCGGGTTTAAATACCAACATAAATCATTCTGAGGGTGTAGGACCAGGAACAATTTCATTTTTCACATTCCACTCAGTATTTAAAAAGTACAACCACCTCCAAGCTCCAAAAGACACCTCCTCGCCTCCATTGTGAAATGGAAACGAGGGTGATGTGTGATTCCCATCCTCCAGGCTCCCTCCTCAATTCTCACCAAATTCTTCTCTGCCCCCTTGGATGCTACCAGCTACAGCTCAGCCTCAGCCCCACGTGCCCCACATTTGGCCAAGTGACTTGGACCAACCTGGAGACCAGATCTGGGAGAGAAGCCATTGGTCCTGCACAGGGGCGTTCTGCCAAGGGAGGATGCCCGCAATGGCCTTATACCATCTGAATAATTCCTTTTGCCAGCCTCTCTCTATGTATATGTGGTTTTTCATCTGCAAAACTGGCGTGCCTCACTTTCTCCCTCCCTCTTCCCCTTGCTTCTAGGTTTGTTACATATTAGCTGTAATGGCTTCTGGAAGTTTTGCAGCATGGCATCTCTCACTCCTTGCCCTTTTTTCTCCCCCCTGCCTCATACCTCAAATATGAGCTATTTGTCTTTTTTCAGGAAATATGTATTAGGAAGGTTTTGGCTGCTCTAAAAGGCTGTGAAGTTCTGGGAGACAGCTCAAGCGGGAGCTGTGACCTCTGCCATATTCCCGTCGCCTCCTCCAGCTGTGAGGCCAGGGGGACCCTCACCTCACATCCCCTCCCTACGTGCTCCAGCTCTATCTCATCCCACGTGCATCTCCCACAGCTTGCAAAGATGAGTGTGTGGCTCCTGCTGAGCTGCCTTACGGGCTCTAAAATCTGAGAGGGGCTTTTTGTCAGTGGGGGCTGGACCCCATATCTTGCCCCACACTGTGGGGAGTCTTGCATTTAAATCAGCTGAGAGGGGAAGCCCAGAAGATGCACGCAGTGAGGAGAGTGGCCTCATCAACTAGTTCAGAATAATGTTTTTCCATGTTTTTTAAAAATATTTTTCCCTATGTTTTGCAGCATTAGGAACAAAAGGTTCTGGTTATTTTCCTGATTCTCATTCAAACCAAAGTCTTTGTGGGAGTGCTGGAGCAGATCGATGGGGCAGAGTGGGTGTGTGATCCTCATGAGGCTCTTCTCAGCATGGCACATCCAGAACCAGAGCTGCCGTAGGGAGCTGGGGATCACTGTGGGCTCATGTCCTACTGCTCCAACAACCCCTACCTTAACAAGAAAGCTGTGCAGATGGGCAGAGAGCACAGAAAAGCCCTCACCCCCTATGAGCAAACACCGCCCCCACGCTTGGGAGGAACAAGCTTCATTGGGATACAAACATGTGAACTGCCTGTGCCTCCATAGTGGGGCTCCGCCTTGCAGAGGCTGCTGGACACACGCACAGCCAGCCCTTCAGCTTCACACACATTGCTGCATTTCATACCACAGTTCTCACTGAAAGGTGCAGGAAAAGGTCTGGCAAACAAAGGTTTCCTTAGCCTGTAATAGTCTCATACCTGACTCTTAGTTTGTATGGCAAACCCAAGAGGGTGCCTGGGGCTGTTTCATGTAATTACAAGACTGATAATTTTATCAGGTGTAATCTCGCCCTACCTCCATGCAGCCCTGCAAAGATAAGCCTGCTGCTTTAAGCAAGGAACCCTGCCACGTCAAGGAGTGAAAACACTGCAAATCCCTCCCTGCACTTGTTAAATAAATCCACTCCAGCCTCTCGTCATCCGCAGCGCAAGGCCCCAGAGCCAGCCTGCACATCCTGGGGAGCACGCAGGGCGCTGCAGAAGACAAAAATCAGCAATCCATAATTAACATCACCACTAGTCAAGGGTTCATTCAACCACCAATGCAAACACATCTCCCCTGATGAGCCCCATCGGCAGGTTTCTGGTGTCGACAGGGACTCTGCACGCACCTCAGCAGTTACCGCTCACGCGATTTGGGGCATCACAGGCTGTATTTAGAAAGCCCTGCAGTCACTATGGCAACAGGTTTCGCTTAAGCGTAGGAATGCACAGGCCTGTAGGCTCCAAACCTTACATGGCAGAGGTGACACCACCACAAGTTCCTTACTGGGGACCTTATTGCCACTTGCCGTGGAACAGGGTTAAGGGCTGCGACTATAAATTGCTTGGCCTTTCTAAATATTTTTGCTGGATGTTCAAATGAATTGCCTAGCATGAGAAAAGAGGAGGAAGGAGTTACTCTTCTCTCTTTCTTCCCAGGAGATGCAATTCAGTTCAGGGAAGGTGTCCACAGGGACCCCTTTGAAGGGGGAACCTTTCAAGCCTTTGCTGTTCTGAGTTATACTTTGCAAAACTGCAGCTTTCCGGGAAGGAAAGGGGAGAAGGGCTGTGGGAGGCATCAGGCAGCTGCACAGCCACCAACCACCCCGCACACCACTAGGGGTGGTGGCAGCTTTGGATAAGGCCTGGAAGTCTGGGGGACCAGCAGCAATCATTAGGGTTGGAAAAGACCTCTAAGATCATTGAATCAAACTGCTAACCCAGCACCACCATGTTCACCACCAAGCCATGTCCCCAAGTGCCACATCCACATGGCTTTTGAACACTTCCAGGTATGATGACTTTCAAGCCATTGCATCCCTTGATTCCTGGCAGCTAGGCCTGCAATCCACAGCCTACCTGTAAACCATGAAAGCCCATCCTGCAACAGCTGTCCCAAAGAGTTTAGTACCCAGGCCAATTACAAAACCACGGGGTTTTATTCCAATGATGTACAAATGCTCACATAAGCATAACTTAATTTTCACTGCTCAGCAGAATGCATTTTTTGTTGCACCTCAGCTGTGTTGCAGAGATAAATGATGCGTTTAGTCTTTTGACAATTTTGCTAAAGCTTCATTCCCAGCTGATCTCTTTCAAATGATCCATATTTCAAGGACTTTTATCCTTAATTAATCTTTGTGATAATAAAAACAGGAGTTTTGGGGGAAAAAATGCATTTTCTGCTATTAAAACCATACTTTCTCTCATCCCTGTCTTACTTCCTTCCATCCCCTGAGCCTTGTCCTTTCAATGCCCTTGCAAACAGGCAATCCCTGAGACCTCTCCAGTACATGTGATACCACAGGAGACTGGAAATATTTCAGAGCCAGGAAATAATGACAGTTATTCCATTAGATACAAAGATTTTCCTCCACAAGCTTCACTAAAAAAGCATTACACAGTTAATAATATTATCTAAAACTCCCTTCCAGCTCTAAGTAGTCCAGATATACTTCTGTCCTGCTGCTCCACACCGTATCGCTTTCTTCTCCTAAGAAAGCTTTGGCAAAGTTTGCTGAAGTGCATAGCATATTTTTGCTGTAACACATGTGCTCTCATCGTCCTGATGTGAATCCTGATATGATGCTGACCGAGCAACCCTGCTGAGCTCCTGTAGGTTCGTGTTTTCTGCAAATATATGCAGTGGGCCCCGAGCAGTCATGCTTCCAGCCCAGCTGCTGGTTTTGGCTCCTCTGTAACACATCACCTATACTGGGCCATCTCTGGCCTCCTGCTCCAGCTGAAGGAAGTGCTATGGACAAGCAAGGCTGCCAGGCCAGGAACAGTCAGAAAAATAATGTTACTCAGACATATACTATTCAGCTCTAAAGTCCTGTTTACTAGCTTGTGCTCTGATTCCTGAGAAATTTTGGCTTAGTGAGCTGCAGTTATCCCTCACAGTCCGTCCCCTGTGGGATTTGCACCCACCAGTGCCAGAGCTGAGGTGGTCTGCAGGTGCTCTTGGTGATGGTGCTTTTGCACCCAGGCTGAGAGGCTATAAACCATCACTGGGTCATCCAAATGCTTCAGCTTTCCCAGAGAGGGGGTAGACAGTCCTTTGGTCTTTCTAGGAAGAGCAGTGAAAAAACCACGAGAAGGGGCCAGATTAGACATGCAGTTACAAGGAAGGAGGCAAAAAAGGCAGGCATGGCAGTGTCACACTTTTTTATCTTGTCTCTTGATGCCCCTTTGATAAACAGGCAAACTAAATGCTGAAAAAAGATCATATTCTCTCCCCAGTTAACATATATATAGAGATCTATATTTCTATCTAGGTATCTCCTTGGAGGCAGAGCCTGTGCTGATGCTACAGTCACACTTGTGATGAAACTGTGAGAAGCTAGGAGTAATTTTGATGCCTTAAATACAAAGGTTAACTTGGGTTAACAGTGTTTAAAAACCACAATAAAAGCACAATTCAAGAGAAGAGGAAAAAGTACAGTATTTCCATAGGTAGTTTTACTTAAATCTTCATACTCTAGGACTGGCACAGGAGCAAAGATGCTGAAGAGAAACCCAGCAAGAAATCCCAGTCAGAGGAGAATAACTGTGCACTCTGTAGTTACTGCATGGATATCTTAATCTTAACGGCTATGTATATCTTAGTAGAATAATTCACTATATACCATAGAATTATAGAATGGCCTGGGTTGGAAGGGACATCAAAGACCATCTAGTTCTAACCTCCCTGCCATAGGCAGAGACAACTTCTGCTAGATGGTATAGCACATATTTTCACTCATGAAAGACCATCCCAGAGATACTCATTTACAAGGAAGAACCCCTTGAGTTTCAGAAAAGCCACATAACGAGTTCTATGGTTTAGCAGAAGACACATAATTTAGGAGCTGCCAGCCTGGCCACAGTGGGAACTGTGGCTGGGAAACTGGGTGAATCAGGACCACGAGTACTGACATCATTCTCCCTGTTCCCTTTCGGGAAGCTGAAGACACACATCCCCAGGGAGCCAGGGCCAGGGTATGCCTGCTTTCATACCCCTTTGGATGTAAAACTCCTGGCCCTCCCACAGGCCATTTGCTCTGACATGGGCTGGATGGCATCTCCTGGTGTGAGCTCTGACAGGAGCTACTTCACTGGCAGCTGAGCCCTCCCTGAGCCCCCCCTGGCAGCAGCAGCCAGGTTTTCTGGAGACGGGAATTCCCGCACCCCCTCCCAAATCTTGTATGAGTCATTGAGCTGTTAGAGATGGCAGGTTATTTCTGGATTCAAATTTCTGGACTGAGGGAAACACTGCCGTGTCAGCACCCAGCTGTGCTTTTAGGAGGTGCGTTGTTTGGCAAGCCTTCCAAATCTATTTCCATATGCAAGAACATGCATGAATCACTCTTACAAGAAAAAGCTGTAAGGGCAAAAGAAACTATACTGGAAGACAGTGAAGGCAATACTGATCATTATTTCTTCACTCTAACTACAATAACCCTACAATAGTAACTACAGAGGCAGAAAGGATCAGGAGCCCCTTTCTCTATCCAGAGTTCATCTCTCTGCTTATTTTCCCCACTTGATCCTCAGCAAGGAACAGTACTATCACCTATTGATGCCAACCTACTTCTGCAGTAAAGTCAGTGCTTTTCACTATGCATGCAAAAGTTCCTGTTACTAATATTATTTATCTCCTATGAGAAAAAATAGGATTGTCTCATTCTCCTTCCAAGTCACCCTTTCCCCACAAATATCAATGTTTTACTAACACCAGCTATTCCCAAGAACTTTCTTGAGTCTTTTAATGGGAACAAAAACCTTGAGCCAGCAGTCTGCTGGTGATGCTCCTGCACTTAGAGCCAGTCTCTGTGGGATTCATTAGTTTTTATTCTGGCTTTGGTGAGTAGCAGCTTCCTGGACACATGGGCATCTAGGTCCAGTCAGGGTGGGGGTAATAGCAGCTGCATGAGAAACTGAGGTAAAGACACTCCTGAGGTCACAAGAAAATGTGATCCTGGTGCAGTCGGGCTGCTCTGGGGAGTCTGATGCTCTGTACCTTTTCCACGCATGGAGATGGGTGCTGCAAACCAGGGCTGGCACTGGGGTTTTTGCCAGCCCAGCAGGCAGCTGGCAGCACCTCAGGGGGGAACTAGGAAAAGGAACCAGTGGCAAATTGATGGCTGTGATAAAGCAAAAGAGCAAGGGAGAGAAAAGGAACAAAAGGTCAATAAAATTAAGAAGAATGGGAATGTGGAAGGAGCTCCCTCCAGCAGTGATCTTCCCCAGTAACCACGATCCCCCCCACTAATCCTAGTTTCCCACAGAAAGTTGGTGAAGGTGGACAGAGAGACAAATGCAAAGTGTGAAAAAACAATTCCAGAAACATTTCTTGCTTTGCTAAATTTCCATCTGCTACAACTAAGGAACCTTTTTGCCATCCACAACTTCCTCTCCCGACATTGACAGCTGTGATCTTCCCCTCATCTGGCTCCATTCCACTTTACTATTCACATACATGTTCCTAACATTCATAACTTATTTCTCTTCATCACAACTGCAGCAAACAGCCCCTCTCATGCACATTTTGGTCAGTAGTTCCTTTAAGATTCACATCTTCGCACATGATTATGCTCAGACCAATGGCCCCACAGTTGCTCCTTACCCACATATACCTCTGTACTTACATATTCTCCAAGTAAATCTTCAAAATATATCACCCATTTAGAGAGCTGTTAGAGCATTGCTATTTGATGAGCAAGCAAATGTGGTATTTTCTATTGTGACTAGGACAGAAATTATTGCATTTTCCTAGAATAAGTGCTTTAAACTCCTAATTTGCTTGTGTCTCAAATCCCGTAGTTCTTGTTTCCATACCCTCAATCTCATTCTTGGCTTTCCTTCCAGTCCTCTAGCCAATACTCTAAACCTCTCCCTTATCCTTATTGCATCATTTCCCACTTATTTAGCCTTGTTTTTTCTATACAAGTGTCTGGAAAAGTTTTCTGCTGCTTTTTGAACAAGACCAGCAAAGATAACTTAGCTGGACTCATGTTGGTTTTCACTGTACTCCTAGACTTTATTGACCATCCCTAGCTTACTTGGCTAACAGGTAATTTTTCCATCCCTTGTTAGCTTTTTTTTTTCTGTCTGAGATATCCATTGCACACCTAGTTGCAAGCCCTACCTTACAAGGGTGGTTTAGATTTAAGGTCCTCGTAATTCCTGCCATCTTATCCTGCAGAGAGTCTAGCCTTTGGCCAGTCATCCCAGCTGGCTTCATTGCAACTCCCTTTTATCAGGTCCAAACCCCTCAGTAACAGGCACCTTTGCCTTTAAGCTGAACTGACTCAACTGTTCAACATGTAATACAGCATTCTATCCCACAATCCGTGGTTCTTCCTCTGCCAGGGCTGAGAGTCCCAACCCACCCCTTATCACAAGTCTGGCCTCCAGAACTTTTACTTCCCATGCCATTGACTGCTCTCCTTTTATAGATAACTGCCTCCAGCTCACAGGCTGAACTCTACCATAATATTTAGATGCACATCTAGTCTAAAGTGAATTTTATCAGCCTAGTTTCTGTCGGGGCCTCTCAAAGCCTTGGCAACTTTGTACAGCTCCTGTACCTCATCATCTCAGACTTGCAGTGTAGCCCTGCTACCACCATCTCTTCTCCTGTCTACTTCGAGAAAGGAATGAAATAAATAGCCCAATTGCTCCTGCCAGCTCCACTCCTCATTCTTTCCCTTTCTCTGGCACTCTGGTCCATGGCTGTAGGGCTTCCTAAGTCCATCAGCTCTGCAGTCTTGTTTAAGCTCAGACACAGTGTTATTCCCATACTCCCTTCAGAGTGTGCTTTCTTCTTATTTTAGAAAAATGTAGTCTGAGTGCAAAGCTTATTTAAAATGTACTGAAACCAATAAACCACCAAGTGACAGACAAACAAATTACCTTCTCCTCAGGCAACCTCCTCAGAAGGTTACTTCTCCCTCCCCAGGGAGGCACAAGTTCTCTTATTCACGTGATATCCCGATAACGTGCAGATCTGCACTACAATAATGACTTTATACAAACCACAAGCTTCAGGGCTTCAGACACTTGCCTGCTGAATGCAGGAAGCAACTATTTCCCTCTGTACAAAATTGGTCACTTTTTTTTTATGATTTCATCTTCTGAAAGATAAACAGTAAGTGGGACACAGTGCAGGAGAGTAAAAGAGGTCTTCCCTCTTGCAACTTGGCAGTATTATTCCAGTCTTTCACTGTCCTCTCAGTCTGGCGATGCATTAATTTTCTCTTACCTTCTTGGATCTGTAGCTCAGCTCTGGACATGCAATGTACTTCTGCTTCTTCCACTTTCTGAGGTGTTCCTCCCATCTCTTTGACAGAAATGTCTACACTTGTCTTAAATTACTGCCATCAGTATATTTTGTAAAAATTTAATGGTACATACGGGGAACCAGGGCAAGTAATTTAACTTTTCCCTCCCTCTACTCAGAACTGGTGAGACATGCCTGAAGAGCTGTGCCCAGGTCTGAGCTCCCCAGCACAAGACAGACATGGACTTAATGGAGTAAGTTCAGCAAAGGAGCAGGAAAGTGATTAAGGGACTGGAGTATCTGACCTATGAGGAGGGATGGAGTGTTGGAGAAAAGGCATATAAACACTTGTTAGGTGGAGCAAAAATGAAGAAGTCAGGCTCTGCTTGGTGAGGCCTGGCAACAGGACAAGAAGCATTAGGCACAAACTTGAAATACAGTACATTTTTAAATGTAAGAAAAAACTTTTTTTTTGCTGTAAGAGCTGTCAAGCACTGATACAGGTCTCCCAGAGAGCTTGCTGAGTCTTCATTCTTGCAGACACTCAAAATCTGACGGTACATTGCTTGCTGTCCCAAGTAACCTGCTCCAGCTGACCCTGCGTGAGCTGTTGAGTTGGAGGAGCTGATCTTAGCACTGTCTGCTGGCCTCAGCCAGTCTTGATTTTGTAACATAACAGGCTCCTTTGGCATAAAACACTGGGAAATTAGTCCAAGTCACAGTGCTCAACTGCTCATTTAAAGCAAAAGAGATTATTAAACACCTAAATGTTGAGAAAAACGGGCTTGCTTGATCACAGCATGGTTGTCTACATCGACTGCCTCAGGAATGCAATAGCTAAACTATGAAACCACCACCTCTTGCTTAAGTCTTGCTGCTGTAAGAATTGATTAACTGGGTGCCCAGATGAAACTCCCAGCAAACGACCATGCCAGGCTCTGCCCAAAAGTGATAGGGGACTTTGGGGAACCCCAGAGCAACTTGTGAGACCACCAGTGGGACTCCACAAAGGAGCAGATGCTGCTATGTCTGCCACCATGCCTGCAGATTTCCCACTAGTGGCAAAATCGGTCCTTTAGCACATTCTTTGCCAAGTTACTTTACCAAAAACAAGCTTTTGACCAGAATGACAGAGCCAAAGCAGCCCCTTCCCTTTGCAATCATTTGCTGTGGCAGAATACTGCCCAGAGTACACAGCTATCTGTCAGCTTGATGAAGCCTGGTGTGGCATGTTGCATGCTCTCAGGTTATTTAAAAAACTTAAAATAACCTCAGAGCCCCACAAAACATGTATTTTATAATGCTTACCAGTCTTGATACTGCAAACTCAGCTCAGCAAGACTCAAAAACCTACCTCTAGTTCCAACAACTCATCCTTTTTGTGACCCCCATGAAGGTGGCTGCAATTATGAACATTTACATATGAAAACGTGTGAACGTAAATATGTATTTTCCTAAATCAAGAACAAGAGGGTTCTTTCTTTTGCATGCCCAAAGTGGCCATTTTTAGGGAGGTCAAACATCATTCTAAAAGCAACTAAGAAAGCAATCTGCAAAGTATTTTCCAAACCGTTGTTTTGGTGCTTGTGGTTTTTTAACATTTGGAATAGCTGATTCTCACATCCCTCTCTTTGTGAAAGAAGTGGGAAGGCTCATGGATCTGACTAATCTGAGCAACAGTATCTTGAAAAAAAGAAGGGAAACGAGAGATTTCTAAGGACTAAAATTGTACATTCAGTTTGAACCTAGAAGTGCCCCTAAAGTTTAATTTTTTTACAATCTGAATGCCATTTCACTAAAAACTAAAGCTAGAGAGGACAGAGAACAGGACTGCACTAACGAGCAGCATCTTTTGGTGCCTGTTTTTAGGTCTGTTTTCTCCAAATTTTGCTGGCCAGGTTCTCAGGAGAAATCCAAATTATATCCACATTCCTCTAGAGGCTCCAGAAGATCCTCCTTTGGCAATAAAAAAGGCTATCTAAGAAAATGATGAAAGAATTTGTATCCATGCCTGGCAATTGGAAATACAGGCACATGCTTAAACAGGGTTAAACCTCCTGCAATTCTGGGGGAAACCCTGGACAAAATTTGAATGCTGTCTTCTTCAGAAAATATATGCTAAGAGCTAATACTCTTCATGCTTAATAGCTGTTGAAAAGAAAAATTATGATCATGTATAAAATGTAATACATTGTCCAACAAATTAAAATGGTAAAAAAATACAGTATATCTTGATGTGGGCACCAATGATATTTTTGGCATTAAGGTAGCATATCTGGTAAGAAAGAATAGACCTGTACTGGAAGACATACTCCAGTGCATGACACGTCACTGAGTGATGCCACAAAATCCAAAACTCAGCCTTCAGTGCACCAGGGTTTTTCTTCAAACTCATCTACAGCTCCTTCTGCATCAGGAAAAAGGAAGAATACTTGGAAGAGGTTGGACGGCCTGAAAAGAGAGAACTTTTTGCAATATTTTTGTCTTTTTATGAACATTTGAGTACAGTTTAGACTATTGCTCAGAGCCAGTCTAGAAACTGCCCCGTGGTAGGACAGTGGGGCTTGCTCCAGAAGAGAGTCAGGCCATCTTACCTGGACACATGGGACACACTACTGTTTTGCATGCTCAGAACATTTTTCATTCTTCTGAGCTATAAAAAGTTCAAAAATCTTCTTTGCGACTAGACACATTGTACATTCCTTAATGGATTACTCATCCTGGGCTACCTCGCTAACCCATAAGCCTTTTGGTAATTACAGCAGGCATTTGCAAACCCCTCCCTGATTTTTAGTGTGGATCTCTAAGTCTACCAATTGAGAGGCCTATACCACACTGTCACTGCTGACCAGAAAAACCTTTTTCTTACTGTCAGATTGGTTCATGCAACTGCCAGGGCCCAACTTAAATGAAAGCAGACAGCACACGTTGCTGTCCTGCCCAGCAGTACTGCTCTGTCCTGCCCAGGGTGCCTGCCGAGCGCTGTCTCCACAGGAACACTTACCTGAGGTAACCTACGGTTGCTTAGTGAGCACGCACGCAGGACTGAACGGGCAAGGAAAGCAGTCACGCAAACTTCCACCTTTCCTTTTTGCAGAGACCATGCTCATTAGTAGCTTCAGGATCAGATGAACAGCTAAGACTCTACGTGACTCTCGCCTGTGCTATATCTCTACACAGTCTGAAATGAAAAATTAAATCTGAAATTGATCCAGTTTCCTAGTCCCAGATATTATGAATACTCTTAATTTTTGCGATTTGTCATATTTTGCGAAAATTAGCACGAACTGAAGCGGGAGAAACATATAAGAGAACAGGCACTGAACTTCTATTTAATAATGGTACCTGAACGGAGGACTAAAGCAATACCTGCATCATCACACCATTTGCCATCGTCCATCAGTTCTTCACAGGATGACGGACTGTGGAAGGATGCTGAGCACAGTTAGTGAGAAAGCAGAGCTTTGACAGTTCACTTCTGACTAAAATAGAGAGCATTTGAAATCTAAAATTGTTTCTTTTTTTTTTTCCTTATAGGTACATTGTAAATAATATTAATTGACCTTTTCAAACACTCCAGATAAGGAGGAAAGCACACAGAAGATGCATTTTCTTGTGCACTCTACTTGTGGGTTACATCCTACTCATTTTAGTGAAAACCCAACTTGCTAAGCAGAACTTGGGGAAGTCTGCAGACATTCAGTAGCCTAAACAGCTGGATAATAAATGAATTTTTTTCTAGTGAAGAACTAACCTTCAAATGTGAAACAAGTCATTCTTCTCTTACACCAATGATCTTCTCCTGTCCAAAGCAAAACAGAGCAAGAAGCGCACATGCACGTGGTGCCTGTGCACTTCTGTGACCGAGACAGCAAGAAAGGGAAGAATGCTTAAGTTCATGCACATTTTTATTGAGTAGTAATATAAAATGCTTCTTTCATTGTTACAAGTGCATGCTTTGATTGCCAACATTTCAAAGTCAAATTACAAAGGCAAGGCTGTAGGCTGTAGTGAATTACTTGGGCACTTATACAATTGTTAAAAAATATCAATGGACTGTTTTGTTTTGTTTCCTTTTCTTTCTGAGAATGAACCAGTTGAAACCCGTAACTGATATACAAAGGGAAAAAAGTGAAAAAATTACACATTTTGTGGCACATGACAAAACAGAACAAAATGACTAAACCATTATGACATTAACAGTTATCATGCATTTAGAATTTCACATGTAACTACAAACTTATTTAAATTTCACAAGGTTTGCTAAACATGCTACCCATCTATATGTGCACTGACAAGCTTATGTTAAAAACTTTAAGAATACTCTCCCCCTTAGATTTTTCAAAGCTTTTTTTGATTACAAAATTTCAAAGGCATTAAGCATTTTTTTTTAGAGAATATAAAGTACGCCAGTATACATACATTTCCAGTATAAGTCAGACCACTAAGCGCATTACAGTCCCATACAGGCCTATACAGCCATTTTTTCTTAAAAAACATGCATAGGCAGATTTTTACAGAATATAGATGCTTTTCACTGCACTTAATATGGTGTCTTGTTCACTATACTTAAAAATGCACCACTCATAAATATTTAAATTCAGCAAGCCACAACCAAGACTTGATTTACCAAAAAAACCCCAGAAAACCTCCCAAACCAAACCCCCTAAATATAAACAGCAAAAAAAGATAAATGTTATTATTCCAGTTTTTTTTTAAACAAAGAAAAGGATAATTGCTGCCAAATTAGTAAGATAAGTGTTATATTTAAAGAAGGGCATTGAAGCACACTAAAGAAACCTGAGGTAAGCATAATCTGTACAAAATTAAACTGTCGCTCTCGCTCGCTCTCACTCTCTCTCTCTCTTTTTTTGGCATTTTAAACAAATTTCCAACATTCTTTTTTTTTCTTTTTTTTTCTATATTTTTAAAGACTGCCTAATTTATTTCATAGCCATTATCTGACAAGAGTAGCAAAACATTATCAATAAATAGTCCTTATTTAGTTTGTACATTTTGTTAAAAATGTTTTGATGTTGATGTTGAGTGCTGCAACTGTAAACGTACGATAGTTAGTAAGAAATTAAACAAAGTTTTCATGTCCAGTAACATAATAAAAGGCCTTTCAGTAACATATCTAGACGTTCCCAATGCAGTAGGAAAACATGTTCATTCCCCTAACTTTGCAATATATACCAGCATGAGCTTTCATTTTTCTACAAGCATTTAAAGGCATATCCAAAGGAGGTGTCTCTTCCCCACCCCCCCTCCCACCAAATTAAAGTTGACGATCTCTTCATAGATGATTTTTGTAAACTGAATCCAACACCTGGCCCCCAGAGCAAGTAAGCTATTATCAGAGGCAAGAACATCCCACTGCTGATGTGCAGCAACCCCATCGCGCCCTGCAGCTCAACCCCCCTCCCGGACAGTGGTCACTGAATATTGCTGCTATTACTGCCGTTGCTGTCCGTGCCATTAGTCTCTGTGGAGATTGCCTTGTTGATGGAGTTAAGGTTGGCATCAGACGGCACATCTCTGCGCGGAGGCATTCGCTCATTAATTCGATCTAAGCCTTTGGCCTCTTCGAAGCTAGTGATCTTATGCTGGGGTGAAAATCCTTTGATAGCTAAATAAAGGATTATTAAAAAGTAAAATTAGCAAGGTAAAACTTGGCAGCTTTTCCCCCAACTCAGCAACAAGTGTGAAAGTCCTTCTTTGTGAAGGCGGCAATGAGAAGATCTGACAGCATGACCACGCCTTACCGTACTCAGAAAGAGCAGCAGGTTAACCACTCCTGGCTCTTGCAACACAACTGGTTTTTTCAATCAACTTCCAATATTTTGTTGTCCTCTGGGATTCAGTTTAGAATGCTAAGATGCTGACATGAAACTACAGTTTGCAATTAGGAACCATGCTTAGGGCACAGCCAAGAGCTGTGAGTTAGTATTTGTTGTCATCACTTACAGTTTTTAAGACACTGTGCCTTGCCCTTAATACCCTTTAATGAGGCAAAATCCCCACTTGGCTTTCAAAAATCAGGGAAAAAGTGCTGGCTAGTTACAGATGGTGATGACATGGTGAGGCTAGTTTGTGGGATACACATGAAAGCTATGGGAGATCTGAGGTGACCCTACAACAGGTTGCCTTATGTTCTCAACACGTGGGCTGCTTGTTGAATACTCAGGGCAGTTACCCTCCCTGACACACTCCTGGATTTCTAGAAAGCAGGTTGAGTCAAACAGCAGTAACACCATGGAACACGGACCCAGGATGTTGTTGTTTTGGCACATTCTTACAGTTTAGCTTTGGAAACGCACTGACAAAAGACCAAAGTTCCAACTGATCCTGAGGACTTTTGACCTGCCCTTCAGCAGCAACACTGGTGAGGCCACACTAACCTCAGAAGGAAGCCACAAACTGGGGAATGTACTCATAGACTGTGATTTTTATTTAATTTTTTTATCTCTTTAATTGAAGTGTTAAAGGTCTTAAGATTTAAAGCAAAAGAGAAAATTGCACTGTAGGCAAACAGCAGGTCACAGCTCTGTAGATACTTTGTCATAGCTTTCTGTGTGTTTTTCTCTTGCCTGCACCAAATCAATGCAACACACTCCCAGAAATGGCATTTCTGCTATGCCTCTATCATTAACAGGCTATAGAGCAGAAATGGTGTGTTAGTATCAGGAAACCACAAACTCCCTGAGGAGAAGATGGTTAAGGAGTTTCAAAGACCAAATTCAGTATTTCATCTCCCCTTTTATCCTCTTTACCCTGAAGTACTCCTGCTCTCCTTTCAATATGCTGCCCTGATTCTGGACAAGCTGGTAACTTCTGTTAAAAAAAAGCGAGTACACCCAAAACTCCAGAAAATCCCTGGCACCAAGCTACCACTCCTTGCACTTTGGGGAGAGTGAGAAAAGCATTTTCATGCTAATAGTTTTGCCAACCATTCCTGTGAAAATTGATAGATCCTGTTTGCCTCAGGATTTAGTTCTTTAGCCAGTTTCGCAAACATTATATTGAAAGTTTGTGAAGTACAACAAAAACATAATGGTGATTAGTCAAATGAGCAGAGGATGGAGCAGTGAAAACAGAACAGGCCCTAGAATGAGTTTCCTTAAGGTTTGAGTTTTGGGTTTTTTTGTTTTTTTTTTTTACTTTACCTTCTACCACAAAATTTAAGATGTCCAACAAGCACCCAGGCCAATCCCTTAAAACAATAGTTCAATGGATGGCGGTGTTGCAGCTGAAACACTTGCTGCGTCCTGGAGCTTGCCAGTAGCACAGCCCAGTTGGTGTTATTGGGTCCTGAATCAAACTGCAGAGGGGTAATTGCTAAAGGGTAAAACTTTTCCCCCACTGGAAGCTTTATCTATGCAGGCTAGTCATTGCAACTGTCGTGATGGTGTCTAGCTAGCAAGGATGGCAAATCTTGAAGAATTAACTTGAAGGGTGCATATTGCTGGCATGGGGGCATGTTCAATCAATTGTATTTCAAGTAGACACGTTATCATCTGTAATACTAAGGAAGGTGCTCTGCTGTAGTTGCTGGTCAGACAATGAGTATTAGCAGATTACATTGAGAGTATACTAAAACACAACACAGTCACAGAAAATCACAGAAAACAGCCAAACTGTCAACAAGAATGCACACTGCAGATTAGAGATTGCTGATAGGAATAGGTAATTCCAACATAAATAGCAGCTTACTCACTGCTATTTAGAAAGCAGTTGTATTTTCTCTTACTTGTTTGTTCCATAATTTTATTCACTGCTTTACAAAATTCAAAACCAAATTCGACTGGCCAAAAGGGCACATCTTACTATCAAACAGCAATCGTCAGATTTTTTTTTTAATTAGCTAAGAACAAAAATACCCACAGAAATTTGAGAGGGGCAAGAACAAAATACAACTGAAGAATTTTGTTTTAAAGGGGAATTCTGAAAATTCTTCTTCCAAAACTTTATAATGCTGAAAGAATATTGTGCATCTACTTTGTAATCCACGGTTATTGCGATTTAAACTGTAGCATTAGAAATTGCTTAAGGGTTAAATTAGAGGTCTGTCAACACAACACCATAGTTTTTAATACTGAACGTTCAGAGATCTTCCAAGGCAGCCAGTCACTTTGTATTTTTTAGCTAAAATGTTGCCTGTGTTAATGGTTGTTCTAATGTAAATATCCAGTGTGTAAACTGCCACTACCAGAGGAAGCAGACATCTTGCAGACAAACGTCTATTGTTGGTTTACTTTTAAAGAGAAACAGAAACATGTTGAACTGTAACAAAAGACCAATAAAATTTTTGTACTAGTCATCTAAAAGAAAAGAAACAAACTCAGGCAAAATAAAAAGAAAAAGGAGAAAATAAACAAAATCATCAAAAAGAGAGAATACTTATAAAAAGCTGTGTGATTTCCTAGACTAGAGATTGTAGAGGATAGTTTGAGGCAGAGACAAGAGCTAGCCTCCAGCTTTTGAGCTATGTGTCACAAAGCATTTATGAGTTGCTGCCAAGTTATGTCCCATGAAATCCAAGTTCCCTGATCTCCTCCTGTGACATTAGTCAGTGCTTAGTTCAACATACAGCAACTCCAACGTGATTGTAACTTGCAGAAAGAAAAAACCCTCAACAGCAGCAACGGAAAGAAAAACCAAAAAAACATTTTCCCCTTTAAAGCAATTACATTTTGGTTAATACCGAGCCACAATTGTTAGCCCAACACCCACACAATCTGTACAAGCTACAGCAAAATGAATACACCCAGCAGAGCCCTTATCTGTTGTAGCACCAACAGAAAGGGGACTGGCCAATTTACCTTCATCAGCCTCAATAGCCTCAACAGTAGCTGAAGAGAAGAAAGGGGTAGCAAAACGAATGAGAAAAATGAGCAGAGGATTTTAACTCTAAGAACAAGTCAGTGAATAGCAAAGGAGCTAAAACACTAATGTTACTGTAAGTGCTGGATTTTGGCAAAACAGACACACAGAGAAATGTTTACACAAAAACAATAGTTTGCAGATTGAATTAAGCTAGAGTTTGTTTTGAAGCAGAAGTTTTACAAACTAAAAGTGTTTAAAGATGCATTTGAGTAGTTTTCTTTTGACTCTAAAGAATTACAAAATGTAATGTCTTCCATAGTGCACATCTGACCTGAAAAGGTCATTATATAATTCTCCCAGCTCTGAATAAGAGCAGTTTGATTTGCTCTGTCAAAATGGAACAAAAAATGGCATAAAGCCATCACACAAAATTCATACCACTTACAGGATCAGCCTGAAAAGTATTAGACGCCAGTACAAGGCAAAAGAGTCCCACAGACAACTTCTCAGAATTATTATTTTTTCTCTCTCCTGACTAAAAGAAACCTCCCCACAGCATGGGACAGAGTTTGGTCAGAAAGCTTGGCCTTTGCTTGCAACCTCACTCAGTCTGCTCCATCTGTAAGCTTTCTTTTTGTCAACTCAGTCTCTGAAAACAGCATTCTTCTAATATTTTATTTAAATCATGGTTATAGATATAAGATTGAAAGCTGTTGGACCTCCAAAATTGCAAAGCCTGGTCAGAGAGAGCAAAGTTTTTAACTGAGAGATTGCTGCAATTTTACGAATACCATGTTACTAGTGTTTTGAAACTATTCATTGTTCTTAAAGACATAATTTCATTTGAATTTTACCCATCAGCTTTGGTATGAATTTTTTTTTTAACGTCAGAGATTTAGAAGCTGATGCAAATTACCAAATGCAATCCAATATGGCAAATATTTAAAAAAAATGTTGACTTTCAAGCATTTCTCTGATTTAGAGAGTAGCTTAAGTCATCAAGTTTTATGAATTCCTCTCTTCTTTTTTGCCTTATTTCCCCCCCATAAAACACAAACTTTATTTTTTGTAGTTAGATGTTAAATATGGACTGATATAAATTCTAAAATATCTATACTATTATCTTGCTGCATGGGGAAATGAGAGGAGCTAATCCACATGCACCAAGGTAAGCCTATGCCTCTCAAGCTGCAGAGCAAGATAGATGGCAAAAATCAGGGAACAAAACCAATGCAAACTTAAAAGAAAAGGAAACATGATAAAAACTAAGATGAGAAATTAAATAAATAACCAGATCCAAACCAGCACTGACACATTAGAAAAGAATGACGACTAAAATGTATACTTCCACAACAGAACATACTACTCACATTTTCTGTTAATACATATGGTAATATGTGCACTTAACAGAAACTATGTGAACTTCAGAGTATTTGGTGAACAGGGTACTATGTGTTAACTAAGGCAGAAGCTTGTGTATAGTAATGTTTTACTAAGCCAGAATACTGCAGTATGAGGAGATTTTCCTTTTAGCCATTGTAACAAGAACTTTTGGCAATTTTCTCAAGTTCATTTCTATTCCTAGTATTTTGCCAGGGCAACAATAGCAGTGCCCTTGGACCAAATCTTCAGACAAATGTAAAGCAATTATATAGAGAAAGGGCTAAGTAAACATCAGAAACCTATTAAGAAAGGTATCCTGTGAAATCATATTGCAGCATTTTCAAAGCAGAACGTTACTATGTCTGTAACACACAAGTCATCAACAAGAAAAAAGGGAAGGGAAAATAGGGAAAAGAAGGTTTACCACCATATACCTGAATCTTCTGGGTAAAAGAGACAGTAAAGGGAAAAATACAGAGAAAGAATGCTCCAGGAAGGAAACAGGAAAAAAAGAGGCTGAGACTGTGTCAGAGTTATAAAGCATTTCTATTTCTTGCATTTGCCAACAGAACCTCAATATACGAGAGACTTTTTTGTGTGCCTGCAATATACTCTACAGCAGTACACACAGAAAAAAAGGAAGAGTTTACAGGAGTAAATTAAATATTTTGTAGCTCCTTATTCCAAAATGAATCAAAGGCAGCCCTACCATAGACTTACAAATTTCCTGTAACAAGAAGCACTTGGTAGAAAACTGACAATCTGTTTGTGTACAAGGCAAACATGGTGTTTGCAAGAGCCTCCCTCCACTTGGGCTTAAATCAGAGTGAAGTTGTTCACATGCTGTCACCGAGAATTGCCAGGAGAGAAAATCTAATTCTAGAGCTATTTTCCATTGGTGATTCTCTATGACGAAGAACAAATCAGATAAAACAGGAGTTTGAGTGTCATTATCTAAACCAAACCTTCAGTATTCCATGTATCAAAGACTGTTCTTAAAAAGTAAAAAACCCCAAAGATGCTGCAAACTGTGAAAAGAGTGCACTTCACATGCAATCCCTGATTTATCACGCTGAACTGTTGCTTTTCAAAGACTCCCTGTCACCCCTTTCCCTGAAAATCAGTGGTACATAGTAAGTCTTGAAAAGTGGCCTTATATGAACTGCTCACAATGCTCCAGCACAACAAATTGCCTGTCCCATTCTGTTCTTTCTTTTTTTCTGAGACAGCTGTGGTTACTTTTCTTAGATTCTGCAGTTGAAAACCAGTTGTTGTTTTGGTTTTTTTTTACACATAACAAGACAAAAAGGCAAACAGGCTTACCGCTTTGCAGTGTTTGTTTTCCTCCAGAGAGCACACCACTGGGCAGCATTCCTGTTGGAGTCAGACCTTTCAGCGTCAGCACACTCTCACTCTCTTCTCTGTGAAAGCAAAAAAGAACAACAAAAGTAAATAATTTTCTTTTTTTTTTTCAAACAAGGAACATGTTTTGTACACCTTAAGCTACATATGCCCTGCAATGAACCAGTTATCTCTAGTCTCCTTACCAAGATAGACTGAATTTGGTGGAAACATCAGCACCAGTGCAGTTCCCCTCACTACTATGAATATGGTTAACCCTTACATCACACCATACGTAGACTCCCATCATAGTTAACAGTATAATCTGCATCTATGAAACAATGTAGATATATAAACCTACAAATCTGGGAAGAGGAGGACCAGTTCTTGCCAACAATGCATTTCAGCAACTTACATTGTGTGGTCCAAAATTAACTTAAATTGTTGTTTTGCTGTTGTCTACACTAGCAACAAGGTGCATTATTTATTGATGATCATCACTTGAGGAAAGGCAGCTAAAAGTTCATTAAAATTAATAAGTACTTCCACCCTTACTAAATAGTGATCTTAATAGTTTTGTATGCTAAAAATAATACTGCATTCAAGGAAATTGTTTTAGGAAACCTTAATATGTTTTGCTGGTCTTCAAATATATGCAGTTTTTAATACATGGCAAGGGGAATACAACAGCTTTATCCAGAGAAGCCTTTAAGTATAGCCTTATACAAGGGCATCACTGCCTGTGATTACATACTTTCTCAGCAGCAAAACTGACCTCAATTCTTTAAGAGAAACCCATTTTGAAGTGCTTTACTTTGAAGTATATAATGACATTAAGCTGGAGGAAGCAAACACAAAGACAGAATTTAGTTCCACATTCACTTGAGGATAATGTGGTTTTGTCTATAAAAACTTTCTCAGCAATTCTATTACTTACAATTTTCTTTAGACCTAAATGGCCTTAATTATTTACATATTTCAAACAACTCTAGCTTACCGACTTTATATACTCTCTAAGTTCTATGATGGTTTTAGCTTGGATAGAGTTAATTTTCCTCACAGTAGCTAGTACAGGGCTATGGTTTTGGATTTGTGCTGAACACAGGGTTGACAACAGAGATGTTTTTGCTATTGCTGAGCAGGTCTTACACGGAGCCAAGGCCTTTTCTGCTTTTTGTATGGACATGCTGGCTGGGGGTACATGGGAGGTTGAGAGGAGAAACAGCCAGGACAGCTGACTCCAGCTGGCCAACGGGATATTCCAAACCACACAACAGCATGCTCAGTATATAAAAGGGAGGAAGAAGGAGGAAGGGGGAGACATTCGGAGTGATGGTGTTTGTCTTCCCAAGTAACTGTTAAACATGACGAAGCCCAGCTCTCCTGAGGACAACTGAACACCTGTCTGCCCATGCAAAGCAGTGAATTTATTCCTTGGTTTGTTTTGCCTGTGTCTGCACAAGCTTTCTTTATTAAACTGTCTTTATCTCAACCCGCAAGTTTTCCAGCTTTCCCCCTCTCAATTCTCCCCCTGATCCTGCTGGTGGGACAGAGAGTGGCCGCATGGGGCTTGGTGCCTAGCTGGGGTTAAACCACAACAAATGCTCAAGTGGCTTCAGTGAGTGAACCATTGGCTTCTCCTCTACCAGTTACAGCCCATTCTGGTCTTCTGGACATATTGGGATCATGTGTTAGGGGTAAAAAATTGTATCATGAACAACTTTGAGATGAATGTGAGTGCTTTTCAGGGAAACAGCCAAGACCGATTTTCATCAGTGCCTTAAAATGTTGATATTTATTAAATAATAAAAGAGGGCTCAAAGTTTTAAGAGCTAAACCCCTACGATATGATATATATCACTTTATGCATATCACTTTAGACAGGATATACGCAAGAATTATTCTGTACCCTTCTTCCATCCTTGAAACCATTGGAAAGATTCTGCCCCACAGATTCCTTTGAAAAAATCTGACATACAGGTGATGTCAACTATCTGCAAGTTATAAAATCCCAAATATATCAGCTGAGCATCCAATTTCAGATCCTTCTGCTTATTAGAGTTCATATTTCTGCTGAAATAATCCTGTATTTCAGAAGGTGCTCCACAATAAAATACAACAGAAGCTACTGTTAAAGGTTATGGGAGAAAGCTGGGTTTCCCAAACTTTGTTTGCTCAGCTATCATCAGAGAAAAATAATTGTGCTGTTTTATGAAGGTGGTGGCAATGTCGGCTCTAGGCTCTCTGCCAGACTTGATACGGAGGAGCAGGTGGAAACATTTGATTGCTCCCCCATCTTGCAAAAGGCATGATGCCAACTTTTCTTTTTTTTTTTTTTTTTATGGTTACATTTTGAAGTAGCTTGTGCATCAGTAGTAATTCACATGTAACACTTTGGGAACCCCAGGTACAAAGTCCTCCATGTCAGTAAGCTATTTAAAGCTATCCTGCTGCAATCTGTGAGGCGTGGGCAAACTGCTGTATCCATGCAAAGCCCCAGTGAGAACCTGCCCGCTAAGAACCTGCCCACTGCTTGCATGCTGCAGGAGAGTTTCAAATCAAGTAAGTTTGAGAGTTTCCTCTAAAATTAGGAGTATATTCTTCAAGTAACTGTTTTATTTATCCTTCTTACATTAATCATACAATCACACCAACAGATTTTTTAGAACTCCCTTAATTTTCCACTAATAGCCATAAACTGACTACAGCAGAGCAACAGTTTCCCAAGGAAAAAATCCCTCTGCTGAAAGGGAGAACTGTATTTTCTATATTTAGACTTCAGCACAGTACAGCATGTTTTTTCTTCTGCAAAGAGACATCAAATGAAGAGGTCTAAACACTGAGTAGCAATTAGTTACATATTCATGTGCAACAAGTTGCGGTTGCCGGCACAGAGATTTCCTGGATTTCTAGTTAAATGACCCTAATGCTTTCATGTTTAGCCATCTTTACTCATGGCTGTAGCAGCACCTGTAGGTGACAAAGCGGGGCAGTTGGCATCTTCTTTAATGAGAGGTAATGTGTAACACACCCTTTCTCTATGTTTAACTGGTCTCACAGTGGCGAAAAGTTAATTAGTACACCTGGGGAGCAATTTAAAAAAAAAAGGTAATTGCAGCGTTTTTGCTTATGTTTTTCATTTGTCTGTTTTACATTCAGCAAAAGCCCTGAGGAAAAAGAATATTCAAAGTCATAACAAACAGCAGTATTGTATAAATAAACAATCTTTAAAAGGTTGCAGCAAAACTCATTTGAGTGGTATACCAAAAAATAGCAAATCTGCTGATTAACAGTTGACTGTTCTAAGTAACCATTCAAAGATGTCCTTTAACAGTAAAAACATCTGAAACAGCATAAAACCTTACCTTAACACTGAGAAAACTCTAGCCATTTTTCCTATTGCTCGTATCTTGTTCCTTATAACCTCCTTTCGAGCAGCAGCTGTTGCTCCTGTGGAAAACACATTAAAAAAAAATTGTAAGGATTTGTAAACATTTCATCACTAAATACTCTAAATAAAAGAAAAATCATATTAATGCTACAGTTTGCCAAACTAAGCCACATTTGTAGTCAAAACTGAGTACAGTATTTTTTTTATTTACAGCTCGAAACTAATAACTTTTGATCCTTTTTTAAACTGCATGTTTTTTCATCAATATAATTTTCCATTTCCAAAACATTTTCAGAGACCATACCCTTTTGTAAACAAGTTTCTTAGAAAATAGTTAAAATGCCAGAAAGATATTCAGCATGAACTGTGCTGAAACTATTAAAAAAAAGTTAAGAAAAATTAAACAACAATGGTGTAAAAGTCTATTTAATAATAATTTTTAAGTGGAAAAAACCCCCATGACTCAAGTAAAAAAAACCCCAACCAAAAAAAACCCTCAAAAAACCCTTGTTACACTTAAGGTCAGGAAGGTGCAGTTAGAGTTTTCCTATCCCTAGTTAAGAAGTATTTAAAAGATAACAAAACCTAAAGGCAGAGTCCTGAAAATCAGCATGAAATGCTAGGGATTTTGTTGGCTGGCAGTGGGTAAGGGGCATAGAGTCCCATAGAGCACTTTCCTTCTCATCATTCCTATGGCCTGATCAAATTATAATTACTTCACAATACTCTGCCTTAAAGAAAAAAAAAAAAGTACTATGATGCAACACAGACAACAGTTCAGCTGAGTTTGCAAATGTACTTGTTACTTGGATATCATCAAAATCTGTATACCCAAGATAGAATCACCTGAATGGGAAAAGAAAATAGTACTCCTTTATCAGAATGAGGAATTTCTTTTCAGAAGGATCCCTCACATCCCCAAGAAAATGTCCTGTTATACTCAGAAAGCCAGTTTTATTTAATTATCTCAATCATAATCACATACATCATGAAGATTTCTCCTGAAGATCTCTGAAGGACAGGTAACCTTGACTTGTACGGATGCTGCCTGACAATTCCTGCCTCAGAAGTTCCAGAGGGCAACCCAAAAACCCTACACATCTTTATGGCAGCTTTATGCCCATCATGGCACTGGGCACTTTGCAGTGCCCAATTCCACCACTACAGATTTGGGGATCTGAACTTGACTCCTCTTCAATCACATTAGTGAAGAGTAAGAGTTGATGAAACCAGACAAGTGCAGCAGTGATGGAATCAGAACTGGCTTCCGAATGCAACAGTCCAACACCACACAGCATCTTTCCTGCCCTGAAAGACTTTTATGACAGATTGAGCTCAAGGTCATGGAATTAATGAACTCAACGGACTTCTAAAGTGATAGCTCACACACTAAGGGAATGATAGCTGTGTGTTTATCTACCAAAAACAGGAAAGGTGATGGTACATTGGAAAATGTGGGACCTGGTATGATGTAATAGCAGGATGCTGTCCTGGTTTTGACTGGAATGTTTGTTTTCTCTTTAACAGATACTTGGAACGACGGCTTTCAAACCTCCCATACGTAAAGGTAAAAATATAAAGAAAATACACAAAAAATAAAGATAAAAAAGATATAAACACTTTGGCATAAATGTCTAATTCTAGACAACATAGTGGCAGAAACAGCTGTAATTCAGCTGTAATTTAATATACTTGTAACAGCTTAATGACAATTTTAAATAAATCAGCAATGATTCAGCTGGGTTTTTCAGGAAATAGAGGGGGATACCTTCCTGCCTCAATTACTAAGATCTCAAAAATTTGTACTCTCAAGATACACAAGACATGGTTTTCAGTGTTTCTTACCCTGAAAGCATTTAAACAAAATTTGCCCTTTTTTCTCTGCCCCAAGTGTCACCATTCCTATTAGATAATTACAATTCCACACTATTCTAGTAAATCTTACAAGTGTATTAAAACAGAGACTAAGACTAAAGTCTAGAAGATTTGGGAACTGAGAACTAGAAACGTAATTTCAGATTAAGAAGCACAACAAGGAAAAAAGCTGTAAACTGACAATATTCTGAGATGTAGGATTGAACAGATATAAAACAATACTGAGTAAAAAAGTCATCCCCAAATATCTCACTGGTATCCTAATATATATTATCTAGTTAAGCATTAGGAAAATTAATAAAACTTAAGCCTTCCAATTTTTTGAATACCTTTCTTCTGTGCATAAATAGGATCTTCTTATGAATTCCAAAGAGGGGGAAAGAAAAAGATCAGTGATGGTTGTAGAATGAAAATAAAAAATAATACAGAACATTTGACAACATCAATGGAAACGTAATGCTTAAGTAAAGTCTGAAAAACAGAAAAGAAACAAATTAAGCAGAGAACATCCAAAAGGAAAGAAACAGACTGAGAATGATATGGGAAAAAAAAGAGAAAAAACCCTTTTTAGCTTAAAGCTTTGTTAGTAGGTTTTGCAGGAAACAAACATGCAGGCAGAAGACCAGCAGTGAAACTTAACCTTGGTGTTACCATCCCTTGAACATAAACTTTCTCCTACATTGCTTCTGCTTTGATAAAGCTTAATCACTTCTCTGACACAGCCCCACCTGTCCATGTGGGGTGTGCCTGTGTGATGATACCTCTTTTCTTCAAAGATCAAACCAACTGCTCTGATTTATTTAGATCTAATATGTGAAAAAATAGCTTACTATTACAGCTATGTCTGCTGCTTCTACCCAAATCTGTGGTACTACTGCGTACGTGCTTTTGTTCAAATGGTCCAGCAGCTTACAGTAGTGAGCAGATTCAATGCCACCATGGTACAAGGTATTGCATTTTAAAATCAACAGTTTGACGGTAAGGCAAGTGCTGTGCTTGGTGCCCAGGCACAACTGCACCACAACATGTGTTTTGGGGACACTGGTAGTCCAGTGCACACTATTAGGTTGGTCCATAGGCAGGACACACTGCTGGACTGTAGAATAGCTCACATGAAAAATGCTTTGGGCACGGAAACAACCATATCTGGCCAAATCATAGAATGAATAAATTAAAAAAAAGATACATTGAACTGCCGCTCTGTCACCCACTCATGGAAATTAGGTATACACTGCCATCCAACCTTGCTGGTTTGGAGGAAGAACAAATACAAACCATCAAGTTTATATCCATTGCTCTTCCAGATAAAAATTAACTCATTGAAAAGCTAAGACTCTTATCAGGTAGTATCATGAACACCCTTACCAAGGGATTGGTAAGTAACAGACCTAATGACAAGGCTCTTGCTTTTGCTGGATCAGTCTCTGTTTCAGTTGCTGCTGAACTTGCCCCAGGCACAGTTTATTGTACTGAAGAGATATGGCAAATGTCATATGCCACTGTTCACAGCAGAACCAGATTTTGATTGGCAGGAGATGTTTGACTTGATAATTCTCTTTAGGCTTGAACTACAAGACTGTATTGGGGAAGCGGTTTACCAGCCAAGGAATAAATGCTTCAGCTAACACTGTGACAGTGGCTTTTCTGTGAGAAGGCTGTGAATTACAACGTTGAAGGCAATAAAAAAATAATGCAGGTAATTTAGGAGTGTCTTCATGCCAAATCATGATAACGATGCTTACAAAGCAAGTTGTGTATTTGTGTCAAGTCATTTATTACATTATTGCACTCTTTTAATTAGCAGCTTAGTTTATTCAATCAAATGCACGAGGCCAGAAATGTTGCTAATTAAAATAAAACAGGACTCTGACTATATGCTGGCTAGGTAGAGGTATTTGCAGCTCCTGTTGCTAAGTGATATGCTTGATGCACAATTCATACAGCAAACAAACTAACATTTGCCCTAGACACTTTTTTCTGGATCAGATTATATTGCAACCACCACAGCACACAGGAAAGAGAAAGTAGAGCAAGAGGAAATTATCAGAGATAAGACAACTTGACCTATCATGTTCTCTCATTTTCAAAGTGAGTGAAATCAAAAGGCCAATACAGGCCAGCAGGGACATATGGGATAAAGGGCACTATGATATTTAGGCTTTTTTCACACTAAGCATACACAGAAACTGCCTATAACAAATTGATCAGATCCCCATGATGTGTTTCCTTAGGGGAANGGAATACATACTGTTGAGCATCCTGCTTGTGGCTAGATGCACCATGCATGACTCAGAACTAAAAATACTACTAATAAAAAAAGGGCTCACAAGAACACCATGCAGTGAAGTCAGGCAATACTGATGAGGCTTTTTTTTGAAGGAAGGAGTGAGAAGGGAAGACAGAGGGCAAGAAAGTGTAAAAGAAGATAATGAATGTTCAGCGCAAACCATAGTGATGGACCATTCTCACTATATGTGGGAACCCAGGTCAGGGCATGTTCAAACTGCAAGGAGAGAAAGGAAATCAGCAGCGAGCCCTGAAAACTCCCAATGATTTAAAAATAAGTGATGATTTTTAAGAATCATTCCATGAAACAAAATGCACCTGCTCTTGCAGATAATCAGGCATTTCCTTCTATGGGAAATAATGCTAAAGAAAAATGTCAGCAGGTAAACAGGATTGTATTGCTCCAGTCCTCCAAGGAAGCTCGATAGAAATTGGTGAAGAACAGTGGAAATGTTGAGCCACTACAAGACTGTCAGTATACAGTCCTTACAGAAAGAGTTTTAAGCTTGTGATCATTCTGGTCTATTTCATCAAGAGCACAAATGAAATGTATCTTGTAGTTTCTCCTCCAAAAGGCAAGGCTTTCAGGAAAAAAAAAGGGAACTCAACTATCCCTAAGAGAAAGAGGATTTTCATTTGCTGTACAGATAATAAATCAGAACCTACTAGGAAATCATTACAGATAACAGCTTCTATTTAAATTTAAATCAACCCTCAAATTTACTTTTCTGTCTGAATCCTGCAATTTCTTCACGTGCACAATCCCCACAAGCCCACTGTGTCCAGTGGGCTGGAGGTACAAGCATGAGCACACAGCAAACTGCAGCACCAGCGCCACAGGTCCCATTTTACAGCTCTAAGGGGATTATGTGAGAAAGACATGAACATATGCCATCTCTGGTTTTTAGCTACAAATGCTAAAGATGACATTTCTAGTATCTTCCTTACCATACTGTTTTACACAGAGAAATCATTCATAAAGAAAAAACTGAAAGCAGATTTAGACAACAGTATTAGTGTTACAGTACTAGAAATGGTTTAATTATTCTTCATCTGGAGACTTTAACACTGTTAGATATTATTATGCAGTACACATACATGCGAGCCCAGAGGATTTCAGCCTGTCTCCTTGCTTAGACACCTGCAATGCTGCAAACTCCCCATCTGGAGGAGTGCCATGGTGAAACTCCCAGGGAAATGGGGTGGGGCTTCACTCTTCTCCCAGAAAAACTGCGGTAGAGGCAGAGGCCTCCTGCTGCTGGAGAGGGCTGCTGTTCCACAAGACCCCTAAGGCCTCAGGATTTCTTATTCTGCTTTTGAAAATGTGCTCCTGAACAGTAACTTAGGGATGGGAATGCTGACACTGAATTTTTCAAAAAAGACTACAGGCATTGGTCCGTCTATGCCCCATGGTAGTTTATAGAATGACTTTAAAAGAAATTATTAGACAAAGTCTGAATTAATTTAAAAATCCTTCCCATAATGTCTTTGCTTTGACATTACATGCAGTGGGATTTCATCCTGCACTTAAGTGCTTTCTGGAGCCAAGCATTTTAAGCGCATGGTTTTGTTGCTACTGTGTTTAATTTGACACAGTTTTTACTCATTGTATGCCTCTGTACAGTTTCACACGCTGCTTTAATTACACAGTAGTGACTTATTTAAATTTCATGAGAAAGAAATGGGCATAATATTCAAACAGGTGTTTTCTTCTCTCTACTGATTACTGGTTTCAATAAATTCAGTCTTTTTCTCAAGTCCTGTAAGATAATTGTTCATGTTCACACTTTGTGGCAGATGCAGAAGAGGGAATCCCATCTGGCTTTTCAGAATAAAATCAAAGCACTATCATCCATACCAGTCTTTTCCATTGCAAAGGAAACATTTTGCAAAACCTGTGATCTAGCTTCCTGTTCCAAAGATTAAAAAGAAATAGAGATAGAAGCTTAATTATTAATTACAACTTCATTAAATATTTGTCTTACTTTAAAGTTCTTCATTCTCCTTATTCATTCATTCTATTTAGAAACATCTGGAGAATATTTGGTAGCACTAGATTTTTCCATGTTTTTCTTTTTTAAATTATTTTTAGTATTTCTGCTCTTTTCATCGATTATTTTATTACATAAATTAATTATTATTACTTTTCAGAGATTTTTTTTAAAGACCTAAAGCATTCATAGTAAGAATGTTTAGGGATGCATGGGATTTTTTTCAGCTTAGCTCAGTTGAGAAGGGACATTTTTGAGAACTGCAATTTACTCTTGCAAAACCTAGCAGAAAATTATGCCTAATAAAATAATTTCACTTCTAAGAATCTCAGAATTGTAAGATACAAAGTATCATTTACAGTCAAACCAACAGGTACAGAGCAACTAATCATCATACAAACTTCAATCCAAATAATAGCAGAACTGATAATTTCTATCTTAGCAGAAATGTTAGGACATTTTCTATCTGTGTTTACATGTTTATTTTTAATGATTCTATTGCTTTTTAAAGCCTTTTAGACACACAAGTGCATCATAAGATGTGACTAAAGAAATACTTCAAATACAAGTCTTCCACAATCACAGTACCAATGTTTTGGGAGGAGCTTTGCAGGAAACCTGCTTCATTTTAGGAGGAATATTTCATTGATATAATTAAACTTGCTATGAGAATCCTTGTGATCTTTTGGATGAAATCAACATCTGACCCTTTTGTGCCACACAATCTAGATTTCATGGAGGAAAATACAGGCTTTTTAACCAAAAGATCAAGACCAAAAAAAGGGTTAGAATAGGACAGAAGATCTAGTCAGTCTTTCCAAAGCATACAGTAAGCAAATCCATTGGAGTCTAGCACAACAGTTGCTTTCGGTAGCACTCAAATGGGACTCAGAAAAATAATGCAGAGTTAGTAAATAAACTTTAAAAGTAATCTCAAGGCAAACAATCCCAATTAAGGGCAGGAGGCTCTTACCATCAAACCCGTCTTCCTCTGTTCCCAGTTCATCATCTGAGCAGATGTTCAGCACATTTACCAGCATCTCTGTCACTAAAATAGAAAACAAGTGCAAAAGGTTGATATTAAGATTCCCGGGTCTGTCAGAGAGCAAATTCTAGCTGTAGTAGTGTGAATAAAAATGCAGTGCAATACTAGCACTTTTTAAACAATAAGACCTGTTTTGCACATGTAGTAATAGAAGCTGAAAGTGTTCTGCCTAGCTAATAAGTACAGGTTTTCATAAAATTTTTTGAAATATAACGAACACCACTGCAAACAGACCTTAAAAAAATAACGTGCTTATGATCTCACTTTCTGCAATTATCAATGAAGTATGTAACATTCGTTTTCTCCCTCAATAAATTTTTGACTTTCACTCAACTTGGACAACAGAACTGACTCCTCTTGCTCCTACATGGCACTAGGGTTTGATTTCCCTGCTCAGAGAATGGGACAACATGCCAATGGAAAAAGTTACAGCAAGAGGAATCACAGAATATTTAATTATTTATCCAGGTTTTGGAGACTGTACTTCCAGTTCAACAAAACATTTACCCTAGAAAGACGTCCTCAATGTCCCTTGAAATCCAGGACAAATAGATTAGACAGTGTATGTTCTTTATGGACACAAACTATTCTACATTCAATAGTTACATCATTATCGTAGAATTCAGACTATATTCAGCTTGCTTACTTTGGAACTTGGGCATGAAATGGTCAGACACAGGCTATCCCTACCCTGGACAGACAACTGTGAGGCACTAATCAGAGAGCACACAGAGTAAGAACAACAAAAAAAATGACCCCAGAAAAAATCACAACCAATGAAACATAATTTAGAGAACAAAAAACCCAAAGTTATGAGGTAAAATGTGAAACCATTAGCAGATTAAGAAAAACTCCACTACATCTACATGTAGTAAGCATCATTAAAAGGGTTACCAGGCATGTCTAGCCTTGTACTAGTTACACAGGTTGAAACTTTAAATTTTTTAGTCAAGTGGTTATTAAAATCCTCCTCTGTTACAGCTGGAACATGTTGATGGCTTGGAACATTAGAAGGGTGGGAAAAAGCTATATTTCTTCCTACTTTAGTGAAGGATTTAATATTTTCCTTTGACAGGATTAGTGGAAACACTTTCCACGTTAACAACAACCAGTGAAACTAACAGCTTCCTACCTTAGTTGGCCTTTGAGAGAAAAAAATCTGTATTAAAAAAAGGAAATAAATAACAAGCTGTGTAGAACACCAATTTTTACATCCATGAGTACTGTTTTGCACAGAAGGGAAAATACTGATTTCACTTCTTTGAAATTTTAAGTGTAACCATTGGGAAGACATGAAGAAGAAAAAAACCCACAGATGGAAGAAGAATGAGTAACACCCATGGTCTCAGAATCTCAGCAAATCTGACAGCGTGCCCTTAGCCCCATCTGAGGAGGCTGCTGATGGGAAGCCTCTGAAAGAACAACCCTACAGAACATCTTACAGGACTGCAACGTGTATGGAGAACATGACCAACCTTAAATCGGCCTAGCTGAGTTTACAGCCAAAGAAAATGAAAGCTTTTTATCTGCTTCACAAGAGCCTGCAACACACATCAGTGTGGACTATGTAATGTCTCCATTAGTGGAAACAGCTGTCTATTCTTTGTTAATCCTTGCTTCATTGTCTATTTGCTTTGTTCACAGAGACCTCAGGCGTCTCACCAGCAGCTTTCCTCATACAAAAGAGTAGCTGAAAACAAAGCTGGTCATGACTGCAGGTAAGAGCCACAGCTGGCTGTATTTCCAGTTGCCTATTAAGAGAGAACTGTTATTCTAAGCAGCTTTTAAGAGTTTATTATAGTTTTCTGGCAGTAATTGCTGTTGCAGCAATACTCTATAATGGATAGATCAAAGCAAGTTTCATCTCAGGCACTGAATAAAATGACTTGGGGTTTAGGCAGTTTGCATTCTGCATTCATTTCATATGCTAGACCAAAGTGTTTTCTTGCCTTTTGTGTGCTTGCCATTCATAGCATGAAGCTGTATTCAGGCAACATCAAGAGCATCATGTTTCAATAAAAAGTCATTTGTGTTCTTTAGAGTCTTCTTGCCAGCAATGAGGTACCTTATGCCCTGTGCAGAGAAGTGGCTGAGGAGCAAGTTTTCCTTCTTTCTGGCATCCTTCTACTCTCCAGGAACAGTTACCCAGACTGGGTCTTAGTATCACCAGTTCCATGACTGCCGATGAAAAAGCAACCCACCATCATCTCATCATAAAGGTCAGCTGAGTAAAGATCTAACCACATGTAAGAAGTTTGTTGAGATGTCCCTCTAGTAGTAGGCAATACCCAAGGCAATGCTCAAAAACTTATAAAGGAAAAACTTATCAGAATTTTGTTCAGTGAACGCACCTATGGCCTGCAATGCCATAAAGTCTATTTCTAAAGCAGAAACATAATGGCCTCACAGCCTGGAAGGAGTAGAAATTATAAAAATATATGAGAAGTGTGATTAACTGTTGGTAATTACTTGCCCCTCTGAGGCCTGTTTCTACAATTTGTCCTCAAAAGCAAAACATCTGTCTTCAAATTATTATTACCCTTTAAAATAAGCGAGGCCACGTGCACAGTGACTAAGAAAAGATTTTGAAGTGTTTAGGAACAGAACTAATTTACATACCTTTCTCACCCACAAATGGCAACGACCAGGTAAACACATCCATGAAGTTTGGAAGCCAGTAAGGATGAGGGGAGCAGTTGAACTGCCTGATGTTCATAACATTGTTCTCGTATTTCAATACTGCAGCTAGAAGGGAGAAAGAAAAGAAATAGGAGACATCGGCCATGCATGTGACTGGTGACCAGACAAGTAACACTGACAGCATGCACAGCCCACAGAGCTTCTCACCACCTTTCGTTCACTTGAACCAGCGGCAGCACCTGCATGCTAGTTACAGTGGGATACAAACTTGGTAAAGTCAAATGCCATTTTCAGTCTGAAAGTGGTGTCATCAGCTTTCCCTGGCACTAAGATAGGCTGATAAGTGAATACCTCTAAGTAGTCAAGAACGTAAGCTCTGGGATATGCCAACACTGAGGAATGAAAACAGAGTATCCACAAACGTCCATTTCACACAGTTATGTGAGCTCCTCACAACCATACTTTGGAGATAACAGAGAAGAGCATTTATTACTTGGAGTTTGAATGCTGCACTTCTGATGGACATTTTCAACATATTCATAACATTGTACAAGAGATGACACTTGCTTCTCACATTATTCATACTCTAGGACTGTGCTCCCTATAAAATGAATCAATACTAATACGATTTGTGTTGCACCATTTAACATTTGCATCTTTCTTGTCAACACACACGCACAGACTACATTTGCTCATGGGCAGAAATACAGATATTTAAGCCATAGCGCTATAGCAAGTTCAGCGTTAACTTCTGTTAATGGATTTCAGCAGGTTCATACCTGAAATGGTAATCTGAAAAGGCAATTTTAAAATTGCCATTGAAGTCCCATCAAAGAGATTTTTAGCACAAAGACATAAAAGTCTTTAAACAACACATTTACAGGTGACTGCATACAGGATCTTTAATCAACACAAGCAACAAAAACAGTCATCACAAGTTTGCTTTCCCCTTTCCTCCAGCCTTTCCACCAGTGGCTCAGGAAGGTACATAGTTCCAGGGACTGGTTGTCACTCAACAGCCAGTAAGGAAGTTGCACAACTGCAATGTGAGACAGCTCTGTAGGAAATGGCAAGTTGGCTGAAGGGGCTGAACAATTTCTTTTAATTATTTATCTCCTTTCACTGACTGCGTGTGAATCAGACAAAGAACCTTTTTTTATGCACTGGGCTGTTGCTTCCCACAAAAATTTAATAGAGTGCTAAATGTCTTCAATTTTGCGGCCAATGACAGAATCCAGAGTGACTTGGGAGTTTCTGAAACCTACTCACTGACAGACACAGAGAACAGCTCACTAGCAATTATGCAAACTTTTGCCAGGCAGATCACTCTCCATTTAAATAAACCACATTTGACTCTTGCCCATCCAAATCTGACAGTTGGCAGTAATTCTGCTGCTCAGTAAAAAAAACCAAACAAAACCAAAAAAAAGGTTTAGTATTGCTATTAGCATAAATGACAAAACTACGGTCGATGCTCTTAAGATTTCCACCACTTTTTGGCTGAAATCACAGCAGATCAAAATTCATTCTTCTACTACAGCGACACAATTGCATAATAAAAATAAATAGTTTGCAGCTTTACAGAAAAAAAATGGGTCAAAACCATACAAAAAGGACTACTTAATGGTTGTGAAGATTCATTTAGAAGTACTTAAGAATTCAATTTATCCAGTAAGTCTACATCTAAATTCTGTGAAAGCTGAAGAAGTAATTTTTACAAGGAACTTTCAAAAAATGGTCTCTGAAAAAGTCTGAATCATATGCAGATCAGTTGGAAAACACAAACTGGTTTCAGTTGGGTTGTTTTCCTTGAAAAGAACATAATTTAAGATTAATATAATAAGAAATCTTCACACCACCTTATTAATTTATATATCTCAGTATCTTACAAAAGAAAGTTATTACCATAGTATTTTAAAAAATTCTTCTCTGTAAATGACTTGTACATTTTCTCAAACATACTACTTCAAAAGCCACTTCAAGAAAAATAACTCTATACAACAGAACATGGTAATAATAAAGAATCTTCTAAAATAACCCTTCTCTTAATAGGATAAAATAAAGTATCTACCAGTCACATCACAAATACTTTTTGGCATTTTTAATTAAAAATCTGTCATTTACAAGCACAATGCAAACAAAATATTTTTATAACTAATTAAGATGATATTTAACATTAAACAAACTGGTTCTTGTTACATTTGTGTCATTCCGACTACTTCTACTACTATCACTTAGAAGAAGAAAACTTCTTCTGGATCAAGAAGAAAATGCTTCTCAGATAGTAGGAGGAGTTTTTCTGGCTTTTCTGGCTCCTTGCTTTCTTTTGGCCAAAGCCAAACTTAGGAAACTTAGGAAAGGTTGGGGGTTTCACTGCTGCTTCATTTCTTAGTCTACCTAAATTTGATGCCTTAAATAGCTATGAGACCCCAGTAGATCTGAAAGACTACACATCTTTTGAAGGTTTTAAGACTAGAGGCCACACAGTCACTGATGGAGGAGATGGAGGAGACAGAAGAAAGCGGGATTGGTTCCTTTGGTTATAAACCCGTAACAGAGGAAAACTTGAGTCTCTCCGACATTTGTTTATTATTCCAGGCTGCAACCTCAATACTTTTCTCTCTAAACACATACTCAGACAGGTGCTAGCAGACCAAGCCACTACCAGCCATTATCATGTATAATCACCAACCAGAGCAAGAATCTTATTTTATTATTCTTAACAGACACACACATTTTAACCTAATTTTGATACTTGCTGTTGTAAATAAGTTTTAAAGGCTAATGTTTTGTAAAGTGAAGATGTGCAGATATCCCAAATGACATTATACTTTTTTCCAATGCTAGTAAACTGATACTGGATGCTGAAATCACATCAGAGTGAAATAAAACACTAACACAGCAGGCAAAGGGCATTTATACTGTTTAAGCGTTTAACACAGGTACTCAAGGCGAGAAATACAGGTGCTGAAAATCATGCAGGTAAGAAACCTCCGTCCTTCAGCCAGAAATGGAGACAGCTCTTCTAACCTTCTCAAGGTTAAATATAAGCACCTAGTGCTATATAGTGCTATATCTCCTTGGTCTCCCTCAGTTAAAGATGAGCATGGAATGACTGTCTTCTGTGTCATATAGGTCAGATCAGAATGGACGTCTCAAATCCTCTGGCATCTCAAATGGTGTTAAAAGCCTATATATTTGGAGGTGGATTAAAGCCCTAAGCAATGTGAACAACATTAAACTGAGTGACAGATAAAGTTCAGAATTTCTCAAACACATTATACATCCTGCTTCAAGATCTGCCAAATCATTTTTCAGTATAAATTAATTGATAGCATTTCCATCAGAGGAAACAAGTAATGAACATGGTAGAAATACTAATCCAGAATGTTTTTAGATTAACAACCTCAAAATAATTTTAGCAAGCAATTTAACTAATTTTCTTGTATTTTTTTTTCAGAAAACTCATTCTGCATTTAGAAAACAGATGCATGAAAGGTCTCAAATTCTTCATACCTAAGAAAGAATTTCAATTCCTGATTTAATGTCGTATTAACTTCAGCATTAACTGTGCAACTGGGAACATTGCCTCCTCCTCAAGCAAGAGTTGCTAAGTAACCACAGAATTTTCTGCCCAAGTCAGGTCAGGGATAAGAAGTAGTAAAATGCAAAGGAGTTTGAACATTATCAAAAGGAAAAATTATTTACTATACAAGGTAATGATCTAAAGAATCCAGTTGAAAAATGAGGCTAATTGCTAAATCTTCCTTTACAAAATTCTGAAGATGCAACTGCATCTTCCATTGAAAGAGAAGAGTAGCATTCAAGATTTCACCAATCGACTGGAAAAATCACTTTTGGCAAACTCCTCTGATTCAGCAGTGAGATGGCCTAGATACCCTGACACCTCCACTTTAAAAGCTTCTGTTTCTGTGACAAGAACTCATCACAACAGCAGAGATAAGGCATTAAAGAAAACTGATAGGGCAAACAGAAGGTTACACCTCTTTTCTTTCTTCAGAAGTGCTAATATTTCTCAAAGATCACCTCCGTCTTCCAGGTATATTACTGTCCCTTTTTTGGGACAAGCATAACTTTCCCTTTAGATCCATTTAGAACAGGTACATTTTTCTTTGTGTATCCTTGGTATACTGCATGCTGATACAGCCTTCCTCTGAGGCTCCAAAGTCATAGGTAACTACCACAATCCAATTAACATTTATCTTTTTGCATGAGTTTCCTCTCTAGAAGCAGTAGTCTCAGAAAAATCACCAAGGCACCAGTATTTCTTGTAACAAGTTTTAATAATAATCCTAAAGTATCTTTTTCTTTATGCCTTTTAATAATATAAATGAAAGCAGGAATGTTTAAGAAGGCTATGAAGACAATGAACAGTAGCTCAGAAGTTGTCAAAAATATATATAAAAATTCCTTCCTTTTGCCAATGGTGTCCTATTATAGTGAATATGGAAAGAATTACTAATAATAATGAAGGATAATCATGGAAAAAGGACACCAGTCTCCCAGTATCTAGGCAGTTTGAGTCTCTGAACCACCATCTCAAAGTCCCTTTGTCTCCTTTAACTACACAGAGAACCCCTGGCAGGAGCCCCCTAATTGAAAAATCTCACTTTGGCACCCAAAGTTGTGCATATGTGTGGCTGGGGTTGCAACAGGACCAGCAGCCACGTGGTGGATGAATAACACATGCAGTCTTCACGATGCAATAGCCAGTAACCAAGAGGACATAGAAAATTCCCTTTGGTGTCAGAATCCAGCGGAGCAAAACCAAAAGATTTTCTCATGGTGGGTCACTACTGAGACAGCCCATGCAGAGGATCCATGGTAGCATTATTAACAGTAGATATACTGAACATGGTATTGTTTAGGTAGCTTATCTTCAGCTAACTCCCATTAAACCTTTTGCTGTGGGATCATTGCCTCCCTATTACTCTTTGAGGACGTATCTGATCTCAGTGGCTGCTCTCCAGCAGGGACTGAAGGAGCCCTTGGACAAAGCTGGCAACAGGTCTACTCTTGAAGTGCTTTGAAGAAGCACATCTGCTTTAATGGGTATGAGGACTATCAACCTAGGTGAAAATGAGCATTCTTAGCCTCTCATAGCTTTTTAAAAAATGTGTTTATCTTAAACTACACTGCATTTAAAAATTACCCACTTCATGTGAGTGGGAGCTGAAGCCTCTTCAGAATTTATTTAGGGAGCCCTCATTAGCTAACTGACTACCAGAGGCACACTAATAATGCATACAGGAAAGCACTTACTAGTAGGAGATTAACTCCTTTTCCAAGGACTGACAATAACCAAATCCCCAAACGATATTTAAAAATCAATCAGGTTCTGCACAAGTGTATGATGAGTCAGCAGCTACAGCAACTGTCCTGGAACACCTCTGGATGGAACTGCCTTCCTTCATCTCCTGAAATCAGTCAGATAGAAACTCTATGTTCTCAGTTAATTCATCTGCTACAAATCAAGGAAGCCATCAAGTAGCCTTATTGAGTATGACAGTGGGTTTTTTCCTTGAAGAAGGAAGCAAGCTCCTGAGACTATCCAGATAAAGATGCATAAGCAATGCAGCATGAAAAACTATGTACAATGTACTTGAAATGCCAAGAGCCACTGCAATCAGTCACATGAAAGAATGCATCAGAACTTCTAATGAGAAAAAAGGAAGCAGTTAAACTCAATGGAAATTCATTACAAAGCTGCTAAAGGTCAGCCTCCAAATTTACAACAAGTCATATATTAAAGACTGGCACGCCAGTGCTGATGTCACACCACTGCTGATTTGCCTGGGCTCACTCAGAGCAAGAATTGCCAGCAGTGCATCCAAACTCCAGCTGTGACCACAGATAATTAGTGCCTCTCATAGCTTCTGTAGAGCCTTCCACCAAAAAAGGCTTCCCACCAGATTTAAGACCTGCCTGGCACAGTGGAGGAGCCTGGAACAAGGGAAATGCTCTTCTATTCCAAAATGGAGACAATGAAGAGGCACTCCTCTTTACCATCGAAACTCTGTGGTTTCAAATTCAAGATTCTGAACACTGTAAGTCATTGCTTTACATTTAACATTTGCCTTCAATTCAAAGGTCTCACATTCATTGCGTAGAACTGCCTCCATGCATTAAGAAACAAAGGGTGAACACTTTCTGTCACCTTCCTTGTACAAGCTCTTGATCACTCAACTTCAACCCAAAGCAGCTGACCCAGGGAGTAACCACATTTCCTCACCAATAGCAATGATGCTACCAAGAAAATGAACACATCTCTTGCATCATCCTGCACTTTTTATATTGCTAGCAGAGCCCCTACATTATTAACTTTTCCAAAAGTAGGTACTGACAGTTCTGCCTGCATGGGTTGCAGAATAATTTATTAACTTTTCCACAAGTTAACAGGCATACTGAGAAATCTGAAGTGCACAAGCCCCATTACCTAAGTGTTTCCTTCCCTTGCATATACTTCATGGCCTATCAGCTTGTAGATTTTATGTTTTATAATATAAAATGATGCCTGAAGAAGCTTTCTTTTGCAAGTTTAAAAAAAAAAAAAAAGCAGCTTACATCTTCTGCAAACAAGCATCCAAATTAAAAATATCCCTTCTCAAGAGAAACAAATCTCTTTGCAAGGGAGCTACTTTCAAGAATATCACCGAGAAAAAATTATTTTACTTTGCTCACAGAGGAACACAAATAATTTTAACTTTACTGGGACTAGAGGAAAGTAAACATTTCTCCTCATTTCAAGATATAGGAAGGAGAGGTTTATTAGAATGCTTTATTTTTAGAAACAGGATTTTTTTTTCCAGTTCATTAGGGATTTCCAGGAATGCAATAGACTAATAAATTCAGAGAAGCTGAATTCAGTGCAGTCTTTACAGAGTGACCAGTGACTCTCATTTATGCAGTAAATTTTCTGTTTTCTGGCTAATTATATTTAATTTTCTACTTTATAGTATTTAAGGATTAAAAACCTCAAAACATAGAGGAACACAGACATATCAATACCATGCTTTATCCAGTGATGATCTGTCATAAAGTTTGTTAACTGGCTAGATAGTTTGCATATACCAACTCCATTAATTTTACTGGAAAAGAAGCAAGGTACAAATAATCAATTTTAATGAACACTGGGCTCTAAAAACCTCATCCAGAGCATTTCTTAATATACTTCTCTTAGTTAATAGAGCTGTCTTCGGTTTTGCTTTCCATGTAACATTCACTCAATAACTTGCAATCAGAACACAGAAATATCCTAAGGCATATTAAGAATATACAGTTATGTTCAGATGCATATGTCTGTCTGTAATAAATTTATTTAGGTTTGTATTATGTAATAAGTAGAATAGGCATGAACTAATAAATAGAGGAAGAAAATGGGCATGAACTGATAAAGGGAAAAGCCCCCACATGTCTGACTAAAGAGAAGTACAGTCCACTGTATACTAACAGGAACTAAATTCTTACCTTTGTTATTGTATACATCTAGATAGTTTGGTGCTGAAAAAATCGTGATTAGTGAAGGGAAGCCTGTTGTTTGGCTTTTCCTGTACATACGATACCTAAGAGAAAAGAGAAGATAGTAATTATTATCCAGTGTTGAATGTGTATTTGTCACTGACCAAATACAGTGCAAAAATACTCTAGTACATTACTGCACTGGCTGTTGAAAAATGCCAAGACAGAGAAACATGCATATGAGCTATTTAAAAGCCATGGGAAAAAATATTGCCATTTGGCATGACCAGTGTTCCACATCATGCTTGAAAGCTGTGTCTCTGTCTGAAATTTAGTGAGCCAGAGGTGAATTTTGTTATGAATTTGCTTGGTGCCCATTCCTGGTGGCCTCTCTATAGGACATTCCCAGACTTTCCCTCTGTGGGACTGCAGGTGAAGCAAGCAACAGCAAGTGCCTTGGAACTGCAGGGTAGTGCCTTCAGAAAACAAGTGCATGTTCTCCGTAACTCCCTGGAGATGATGGCAAGGGAAGGGGAGGTGGAAAGTATGACAAGGGGAAGGGAAAGAGGGGGGTCCCATACTTTATGTATCAATCTTATCCAGTCTATTAGCCAGTTTATTAATCTCTGCATGTTTTCATTACCTAATCATGCTGTCTCATGAAAAATAAAAGGCTTATTGGACCAATAAATAATCAATCAAGCATTACAACTGCAAGTAATTGGAAACCAACCAACCAAACAGTACTTAGAGATACACCAAACACTGCTCTTTAGTCTTCACCTACAAGAAACTAAGAATCTGGCAAACATACACAGTAGTTGCACTGAAACTGTTGTATAGTTTCAATGCAGTATCTTCTACAAAATTTAATTTTTCACCCTTTATTGGAAAGAAATACAATAAAAATGAAATTTCATTACCCGTGGGTATTTCACGCCAGGTATTTTTGGCACAGTAATAGCTTGCTTTTAATTGCATTGACGTTTTTAAGTATGTGACAATTCAAACATTCAGAATAGCTTTTTATATGCATAATGAATATTGACCTTATTCCTACAATGTCACTAATTTATCCTTTATTGCTATTCAAGTTGCATAGTTGCTACCTCCAAACAAACAATAATAATTTATACACAATATTTATTCAGATTCTGTTCCTTCATTAATATCTTACAAGTATGTTTCATTACAAATAACAAGTTTTTCAAAATAATTTTTTAAAGCACCACAAAAAATTCTGTCTTTACAATGACAATTGATTCCTGGGGGACCATCAACACAATGTCTTAGACTCCTTAAATTCACTAATGATACTTCTGCAGAAAAAATTTTGTGACTGTTGAGTTCCCCAATGTTAATTTTTATTTTTATGAAGTGTTAAATCTGTAGGCCCAGAAGTTTCAGGTAGCTGTGAAAGACTTGAAAGATGACAGTTTTGGCCTTCATGAGCCAAATCACTTCCCAGGCATCATGGCAATCCGTGTGTCAAGAGTTTCTGGCACATTTGCAAATCATCTTTTTCTTTCATGTTTTTCTTTCCAAACTTGGCATAAAAATAACTTTTGGTCATTTGATGTCACTTAAAATCACTAAGGCTAAGTAAGTGGCATATATAAGGTTTCATTAAGTTCTGTATATCAGTAATAATAATATAAAAGACACTGTAATGCCAATGTATATTTTTATAGCATTAGTAAAAGATGAGAGCTGTTGATCAAAACCAGTGAATTTTATTCTCACTCATCTGTTCTGCCTTTCTGTTCTCTGTTTGAGAATGGTAAGCCATTATACATTATTATTGTCCCCTCCCTACACATACTTACCCAGCATCTTGGGCTTCATGAGCTCGAAGTATGGATAACAAGTTATTGTGCTGTAGGAATTCACATACAGCAGGGTAACTGTTGGAAAAAAGATAACAGCAGCTATTATGGCATTATCAGAAGCATCACATAGAGCTCTAGCTTTCAAAACATGTATCATGCAACATGCGTCATTCATGAAATCACCTCCTGCTCGGCAGGCAGGTTTCAGTAGAGATAATACTGGCAGCAGTGTCTTTCTTAATCCCACACCGTGACTGCATGGAGGGGAACGCTAGAAGTCACAATTCATTACATAACAACAATCACTCTTAGGCTTAGCAGAAACAAAGTACTTTCTTTTATTATTCTAAGATTTAATATATTCCAATAAAGTGGAATCTAATACAATGATTGCTTGCAACAGAAAACCTCCTCACCCACTAACACTGGCTGCTTGTGGGCACCAGAAAATAAGGTGGTAAGAGGAAAGAGAGGGAAAGAGACAGAAAGAAGAATCTCCAAAACAGGAATATTTGATCTTCCTGAACTTTATCTCATGGATAAATGAGAATTATCTTTCCCCTTGGCAAATTAACATGAAAACCCTGTGACTTCTGAAACTCCCAAAATGTGTCCATTGAATAGATCTTTTCAAGAGACATTCTACCGTTTCAGTGAAAACAAAATCATCAGGTGAAAATTATGATAGTGGAATTTCTATCATACTTTTAATTGCACATGGACAGTGCTGTGTTTAAGGAGAATGGAGGAGACCTTTCTTAAAATCTGAGCACTGTGAAAACTACTCTTGCTGTTTAAGACACTAAACACATGGAAATAACATACAAGAAACAAGGAGCATAGCAGTTCTGACAGCACAAGTGTGAAATACGAATTTTCCAGAGAAAAGCTATTTAAAATCACACATAGATATTACAGAACTTAAAATTACTTCATTTTGTTGCTTTCAATTTTTTTTTTCTGTAATGACTGTCTTCTTCTTGCTTTTAAACCACTGATGACTCCATGTCTCTACTGAAGAATGACAAGTGCAATGACTACCTATCACTAGAAGATAAAAAGCAAAACCTCTCTTGTGCTGTTGTTAGTAATTCAATGCAGAATCCAAGGAAGTGAAAACTTTCTGGCTTCCCTTGTCAAAAGCCAACTATGGCAAGAGCAAAACAGAATAAAGAGCATTTGTGGAAGAGAGTAAAGGAGAAATAGCAACATAATGAAAAAGACTTCACAGGCAAAATCTAAGAGGCCCCTTAAAAACATCTAAGGGGTAGGCAAGAGTTTAGATTCCAATGCCATCTAGAGCACTTCCTTTTTGTCTCCCTTCAGGTCAGGCCTATATAATTTATTTTGCCTTATCTAGATTTATTTCTCACCCTTGAAAACAAGCAATCGTTCAGGTGACTGCTTTATATTTCATGACCATTCAGCAGGGTGGCAAGCTGGCATCTTGGTGAAGTTGCAGGAGGCCTCATCCACACCCCTGTAGCCCCGTTATCCTACATCTAGAAGGCACTGCTGAATTTAACACTGGTCACTGGCAAAGATGTGGCAAGGTATTGGCACCATTCTTGCTACTAGCTTTAAGGAGTTGCATTTAAAATATTAAACCTGGGGAGAAACCAAGGGTTAACACATCCTGTCACGATCTTATTTTACTTCCAGTACCACCACTGCCTGCACATCAGCAGCAAGACAAGTTGGCCATGTAGAGGAGTTTGAGCTGTGATTCACCTCTGCCCCCGTGTCTGATGTAAGCCTAACTAGCTCCAAGTGCCCTATCTCCGAAGGTGGCGTGGTAGAGAGACAGACAGACATAGGTGAAGAATTGGTCTGCCTTCTGAGGGCAGCCTGTTTCAGAGTAATGTCTGACCTGAGACCAGGACCAGGACACAGATTGTCTTGGATTTGAGGCCCAGGATGTGACATGCAAACCTTAAAATTATCTCTCCTCATTGCTGGGCAAGTCAGACAGCAACAATCAAAACTCTTGCTCAAAAAAAAAAAAAATCAAAACCAGTGATAAAAGGTATAAACTTTACATAAAAGTTCTGAAATGTCACCTGATGACTGGGGAAAAAGCAAAATATACCCTATGGTAACACTGAGTCATTATATTTATTTTCCACCACGACTTCATCTCTCTTCTAGTTCAAATAATTGAACAGATGGAAGGGTTAAAAGAGGGAAATGCAAGGTGTTGAAGGATATGCTAAGGTTATCTCCATAGAATCACAGAATCATTCAGGTTGGAAATGATCTTTAAGCTCAACTGCAAACCCAGCATTGCCAAGTCCACCCCCAAACCATGTCCCTAAGCAGCACACCTACATGTCTTCTAAATACCTCCAGGGATGGTGACCCACCCACTTCCCTGGGCAGCTTGTTCCAATACTTGACAACTCTTTTTGTGAAGAAATTTCTCCCAATACCCAATCTAAACCTCCTCTGCCTTAACATGAGGCTGTTATCTTCTATGCTGACTCTTCAGCACAATGGGCTCATCGCAGTGTGCCTGGAAATAACACAGGCTAGCAGAGCCTCAATCTCCAAGCATCGCTCACAGTGAGGTATCAACATAAGGACAGTTAGTGCACATTATCAAAGACCCTGGCAAGAGCAGACTGTTTAGCAGTACCTCAGGAGCAAGATATAGTCATACAGTAATATTGTTATTAAAAATACTTTTATTAAATCTGTGCTAAAGATACTGATCAGGGTAAAAGAAAAAAATCAACTATATATTACATAAAAAACCCCTGCAGTCCCAGGTGTGATTTCATGAGCCATCTTCAGTGCCCATTTGCAATTGGATAACGGTCCCATCAGTTTCTAACTTCAGTTATTGAAAAGATGAAAACTCACAAAAAAACCCAAAACCTAAAACAAAAACATCTCACCTTCCTTCAGTTTATCCAAGAGAAATGCTACTACTTGCTTTCAACCTTACAGTTACAGGCTACAAACTCAATGGAATGCTGTATTGCTGGTTTTGGACTTGAGCCACCTAGCATAAAATCTCAGATGCAGGTCTGGTATTTGGAATTGTCTAAAAAGATTGCCATTATAAAATAATTTCAATTCCCAAATTATGTGGGTATCATTTTGGCAACCGTGATGATCTCAAATACTGACAGGCTGCCATTCAAACCACTGGAAAATGAGAACTAATTTACATACGTTTCTTTTCATAATTAATTGTGACTAAATGTAGACTTATGGTACATTTTGTTTAGAAATTTTTACATTAACTTCTGAAAACCAGGGTCTATGATGAAAAATCTGATAGACAGTTGATTATGTTCATTATCAGTGTAGCTGCTCAAAATGCCTAGGCTATTACTTACTGCTTTTAAAGAAGATATAATGAAGTGGTAAAAAATGCTCTTAAATAGACATGATAGGTTCTTCTTTCCATTTCAAGTACAAAAGTGTTGGGGGTTTTTATTCCTCAATTATCTTATTCTTTATAAGTCTGTGGAAAAGAGACTTCTACTAGCAGAATTTGGTTGATTCTGCAGGGCCCACACTGAGAAAGGCAGAGATGCCACACAGTGCTCCATGCAAATTGACCAAAAAAAATACCTGACTGCCATCTTTTCTTCTAAGTGAATACCACGGGATCTGCAATGTGCCAGCAATCCTATTACCCAGACTACTACAACCCAAGAGCAGCCTACCCGGATATTTTGTTATAAAAATGTAAAGCAACTCGCAGGCTTTTTCATCAGCTCCTTGTTGAAGTGGGGGCTGTGGAGAAGCAAAGTTTCCACCATATGTGGCTATTGCATATGCTATCCACAGACATGCATGCAGCACTTTCTTAATATCTGTTTGCTTTATATTAAAAAATACTCCTCAGCACAAAAATATCTGTACTTCAGGTAAAAACCATGGAGTCCTGCAAAATGCTAAAGAACAGAGACTATGGCAAAAGTCATCAGAAATAAACTTTTACAGAAATGCTTTCTGCTTGGAAATTTTTTTCCTAATTTTTCTAATAAAATGACTGTCCTGCAATCAAATTCCCTATTAGATTTGTGTAAGCACTACCCTTCCATAAACACTCTCCTCCTTGTCCTGCTTTGCAGAGCCCAGACTGTAATTCAGATGAGCCAGAAATAAAGCAGTTGGCCAAGGGGGAAAACAAACAAACAGAAAACCCCCACGCAACAGGCTTTTCCAGAGCGACACAGCCTTCTGCCTTCATGTGTCATGCTGAATCACGGAAGAGTGGTGACTCACAGAGAAAACAAAATACCCCTCTGCTAAGCTACAGAGATATTATTCCCCATGGAGTATGTGATATTCCCTATTCTGGCATCCTTCTTTCATTAAAATGCCTCATGCATAGTTTACTAGTTCTGAGGTCACTGATTACTTCTAGGCAGTTTTGAAGAGAAGCAATACTTAGCTAATATAAACCAAAATGGTAAATTGTTGTCAAATTGTTCTTTGACCAGTAACTGGAAAAACTGGATGGAATTAATATAATTCTTTTTCATATCCTTCATCATATCATTAAAACAGAGGCATAAACATTTATTTTAAAAGAGAACATTTAAATTTAACCCAAAAGCTTCTCTAAGACTACATGCACATATAAAAAACAGGTTTTCAGCACAGCCCATTGGCCTTCCACTTGAGTTTCTAACGGCAATGCTTTTGCTGTTGTACTGTCCTAAGCAGCTCCCAGAACATTCCTTTCCACCTGCTTTTTCTTGCCCTATGCTGTCTCTGCAGAGCTGCACTAGGAAGTGGACCAGGGAACTACATGGCATTAGAACAAACATCTATCTTTTTTGCAGTCATTCTTTTAAAATTGGATGTGTTCCCAGGTCTGATTGAGCACACAAGCAATTCTACCAGTACATATGAGAAGATAATGTGAAGGCAGCAAAAAGCTTCTGGCCTGAGAGAAGAAAGAGTGGAGAAGTGGGCAAAAGAATCTGTTTAAAATGATGTGACTGAAAAAAATATTCCCACAACTGTGCCTCCCACCTGAGCTGAAACACACCACAGTCTTCAAAAGCTTTTAGCATCCATTTCTCTAGCTTTTGCATAGTCACCAACCCGATTTGCATGTCAAGTACACCACTGAAATAATGTGCTGGCAGGGCCCAAACTATTTGTGTACCCCAGAGTATCTGGCAGGCTGAACAATTTCACAGGTATCCAGTGGCTACTTCACTGGCAAATGAAGTTCTTAGAGGTGTCTCCAATGCTCATCATCACTCTTTCCAATGCTAGCCATTTCTGCCTTTGGTTCTTTTTGTTGCTTTGGGAAAATAAAGAAGTCAACAGCCAAAGAGCCTTCTAAAGCTCAACATTGCTTAAGAACTGATGTTCGACTCACTAAGAAAATCCTAGAGGCAGGAGCACCATATGGCTGCACAAAACTTCTGGGTATCTGCTCTGTATCTGAGGTCATCCATTGACTTGGGCCATGCTCAGGCCACTTCATGCTCTTGTCAACAGTAAGTAACCAAGTATTAATCACATAAGTGATCCCAAAAAGTGAGTGTTAAGCTTGCATATGTGCTTAGTGCTGATAGAAAGCCCTTGATATACTTTGCATAGGATAAGACACTGCTAATTAACTCAGTGGTACAATCAAACTATCAATGTTCTTTACTACAGCTTAGAAGAAAGGGAACTGAAGCAAGCTGGATGTGGATCCAATAACAAATTTTCATGGATAGGACCATGTATGTTCATAATAACTTTGTCCAAATATGATCAAAGATCATTTTAGTTCTTCATCCATCCAGTAAATCTTATAGAAATTATGACATTCTCCATCCTAGTATGGCTTACAAAGGAGACAATTTCCCCCACACTTTGACAATGGCCTAAACATGCTCAGTGGCTGTCCCTTCATAACTTAGTATTACTTTCATAGAGAAAAAAAAGTCCATCTGACTTCTCAAAGCTTCCTAAACATTGAAAAAAAGCTATTCTCAAGATAAGTAGCAGTTTACCTTGCCAAGTCAGATACCATAGAATTATAAATCATTAACATTGGAAAAGATCTCCAAGATCATCAAAGTCCAACCTTTGACCGATCACCACTTTGTCAACTAGACCACAGCACTAAGTGCCATGTCCAGTTGTTTCTTTAACACCTCCAGTAATGGTGATTCCACCTTCTCCCTGGACAGCCATTCCAATGCCTGACAACCCTTTCAATGAAGAAATTCTTCCTGATGTCCAACTTGTTTCTTACCAATTTGTTACCACTAGTCTAGGAAAGACGTACGAAACGTCATTGGCAGGATCAGTACAAACTGCTAAAAGTAAGTATTTGCTAAATAAATTCAAGGCAAAAGCAAGATAACCTGATAAACAAAGAAAGAAACTTCTTTACTAGCTGATCAGCTGAAAAATTTTGTGTGTGTCTAATATCACTCAGGGACAAATTAATTCCTTCTTGTTCATAATGTACTCTGAACACATTATCTGGGGTAAGGATGAAAGATAATCTTCACCTAACTCATAATTAAAGAACAATTTACACAACTAATACTCCATTAATTATTTCTATTTTTTCACAAGATTGCATCAAACACGACCACATCTGCAGAGAACATACAACCTTAAATTTCAGACAGGGGAAATGAAATCTCATCCGTATTGATTTTTGTTCTCTTTAAGGTACAGAAGCTTTAATAAATTTCCAAGAATTCTTTATATTCCACAGTCACTTTCACTCTAGCATTTTGCCATTTTGACAATCCACACTGTGAAATGCTGCTGGATGCTAAAGGTGTGCATTAATCATTGAATCTTAGCACCTTTGGAAATCAAGCTGACTGTTCTCTATGTCTCTAAATGATAGGTTAGGCCTGTGGTTTCAGTGTCTGACACTTTACAGTGCTAGCCGTAACAGCTTCAAGAACTTATATGAAAGGAAGTTTCTTGAAGAAATACTGGATCAGTTTGAAATTCAATAGGCTGAACAAGATTGATTGCCTAAGAAATGCAGTAAGAAGCTTGCCAGACTACTATAAGCTACAGTCTTTATAACTTCTCATACAAATGGCCCAACATTCCACAAACGAATTCTGGCTTGAATGCAGATGATTTCATATACTACTGAGCAGGAAGGTCATGTTAATATGTTGCATGTGGAGAGTTCGAAAGCCACATTACTGTTACTTTTCTCATAGCTTTTTTGGTTTTGGACATAACTTCAAATCAGAGAAAAGTTACCTGAACATGTCTGATAAATAAAACGTATTTATTACAAATATTTTCTGCAATTGATTAGGAGATCCTAATCATCTAAAAATTCTTTTGCCGATTCACATGCATGGCTAAAATCTCCCTGAAATTCCTTCAATGTCCACTGTTATCTTTTAACTTTCCTTTCTGGAAATTACTGAAGAAACTTAAGAAATTTTATTCACTGAAGAATAAACAAAGTAATCCTATTAACAGACATTCTTGAAAGAGGACTGTATAATTCAATCCTTCCTTTACAAACTGAGCTGACTGTTTAAGGACATTTGTAAGTAACTAGAAAAGGCAAGAAAGATTAGACATTGCACACTGATGGATAACTTTTTTTGCCAGGTATTATCATTAGGTAAGCAATTATTCACCTTCAGAACAACTAGGCACTTCTTTTAAAATGAATGCTTGCCTTTAAGAAAATCTCAGGTAATGTGACTTGAAGTCATCTATCTGATTGAATCATTGACATGACCTGACAATTAGGTGTCCTCTAAATATTTCTTCTTCTCCTGAAAAATGCACTTTTCTGAATATGAGTCTGGACAGAGACTAAGTCTGATATATTTTCTGGGAGAAAGTGATATGTATTTTGAGGAAAAGTTATAGTAATTGTACAAAGCAAGTCCCTGAAAAAACCCCAACCTAGTACCTAAAAGATGTTCCAGTATACACAGCTCTGTATTTAAGTACAAGGCATGTTTGTCAGGCTTTTCTGGAGGGGAAATCACCATTACTCCCTCTGCAGAGTGCCTGGAAGTGCCAGGCAGACTCCAAAATTTGATGCTGCTGAGAGGAAGAAACATTATTTTATCCCCCAGTCGTAAGCCCATTTCTGCACAGATCAATTCTTTGCAACAGTTTGACACCCCCTTTCATAATGAGCCCAAACACATCTATCAAGCACCTTCCAGACATTATCGATCCGAAGGCGGCAGCACAACCTGCCCACAAAAGGTGGGTGCTGGCAGCACAGGCCACGGAGCAAACTGCTTTGTTCTCAGCCTGTCCCCACTCTGCAGCAATTACAGCTCAAAGAAAGGACTAGGAAAACCATCTGTTCCCTTCCTGCTAGTGTTACCAATAAGGAGGTGGATTCGAGTGGCTCTGTCACCTGGTTACTTGGGGAAGTCATTGATTTGCTTTTGACATAGCTACAGATCAGCTACGTTCAAGGTGAGATTTTCTAAGACAACTGAAAGAGCTGGATTCCTCCCTTCTGCTGAGTTTAAGAAAACTTAGACTTGGGTGTTGCTAGGATGGGCTGAAGCAGAACTCCTTCCCTTCAAAAGTTCAACAACCTCTTAACATTTCAATAGCATCCTCACATTTCTCCTGAACAAAAATGAATTTTTTTAATAAGTCTTCACTTACTACATTGTTCATTTTACCATTTAATCTCCTCCCCTGCTACTTTTGCTACTCTGGTGTCCTTGCATGCCATTCTTAACTACTACAACAAAAAAAAAGACCAAGAAACAAACAAAGAAGCAAGCTCAAATCCCTCAAAATCCCCAGACTGTCAGAGGAAGGTACAAGGTATTCATCACCACTGTTTATGAGGTAACACTGGCTGATCCCATGATAAAGAAAGAATGGAAGCAGTGCTTAAGAGGTTCTTCATCACCAGCTCAAGAACACCTAAGGGGGTGTCTTCTGCCTGGCGTCCACAGGACTTGGCCTACAAACCAACCTGCTTACCACTGGAAATGAAGAAAGGCAGCAGTCGGCACTCAGGCAGAATTCCAAAATGGGAACTGTTCATGGCTTGCTTTGGTCTCTTTGTGCATTGCCAAAGAGGAGGCAGTGGGGCATCCCCCAGCACCCAGGGAAATTCTCTCCCCTGCTGCACAGGAAAGAGTCTTCTGCCTCATTACAGAGACAAGCGTCCCTCCATAATTAAAGAACAATTACAGAGCTTCCTTGAAATAGTCATAAGCTAACCCACAGATTTGCTTTAGATGTCCTTCTTATCCCCATTACTATTACTTGTTTTCAGGACTGTTCTCACAGTTTTGTTTTACTAACAAACATCAATAGAAAGCTTTAATTTCAAAGACTAATTACAACTTAGCATCTTTGCATTTACGTTCAAACATGTTTCTTCAAGAATGTTAAAGGAACTTGTCTGCATTTCAGCTCTTAGTAAGTCCCATTTAACAAATGCTATTCAAATCCTGAATTTCTTGGTAAGACTTATTCCCAAACATAAACAAAAGTTTGATCAAACTGAGAGAAAAAAAGTACCTGTGAGGGGGAATTCACAATTTTTACTTGCCCTGCAGAACAATAGGTAATCCAATGCTAGAATTTTTCATTTGAAATTAAGTTCTAGTTTTCAAACTAGAATGAAGCTATGTACCTCTTTTTAGAAATGACACATTAATTATCTAACTTAGAATGACAGAAATAAGCAAAATACACAGGCTTTGGTGAATAAAATTAAGTCATTTAGGGTTTCTCAGTTGTGGCTTAAAGAAAGGGATGCAAATAAAGCAAGCATGAATTTATATGAAAACAAGGCTAGCCTGCAGGAAAAAAGGCCTAATTACCTAAGTAATGCCACCAAGTTCAAACAAACATTTATATTGCAGAAACAGAACAATTTCACTTACAGAAATCTATTCAAAGTAGTAATACCTGTAAAAGTATGAGCACCCCCTGACTGTGTTGTGAGTAAAATGTTCCTGAGTCTTCTCATTTCCAAAGTCCTCCAATGGGTCTGACCACAGGATGTCACACATAGGTCCATATGCAGGTGGTTCCTTGAATCGATCTAACTAAGAAAAATAGGAGACAAAGAAATACTAACTTCTTTCAACTACGTATCACAGACACTGAAGCTAAATTACTATTTTCCATTCCAAGGGCAGGCAAATGAGACCCAAAGTAATCTGGTTTTCAGCTTTAAAGCAATGGATTTTGAATACATTGGAACATTTCTAGTTAACACTGACAAAGAGGAAAAGGAAGAGATATAATTGAAAATTGAGAGATACAGTGGATTCCCATTCTACACAAATTTTTGTTTGCTTTTTTCCCCTTTTCTACTGGTCTTGTAAGCATTCCAGTGGACAAGGGAAAATCTAATATCTCTGTGTTTTGTGATTTTTCAAACCTTATGGCACTCAATTTATATGAATGAGACATCTCAAGAAAAAATAGCCATTTCAAAGCCAGTTTCCATTTTGATTTATGTATATTTTCACAAAAAACATTTCTTTAAACATCAAGCCAGTATCTCTGCATTACAGCATCTTGCCATAACATTCTTGCTGTTCTCATAACCTTAACCCTAATTAAGCAGCTAAAAACTCCTTTTTCTGGCCTCACTAAGGGTACTTAAAACCTCAAAATATATAGAATCATACTGCAAGTAAGATGAAGTACAGAAAAATGGGGAAATAATAAAAGACAGTATTCTCCTGCAAGAACTCTTTAATATAAAAACATCACTTGTTATCTGCAAGAACCCTTCCATATAAGAACATCCCTATTAAGATGGATGTATGAATAAGGCTTGCAGTCCAAAATGTTCTCTGACCAGGAAAGACCAAGAAATGATTCAGTAGCATACTTAACAGATCTTTTCTCACTTCCAAAAAATTTCTGAAGAGAAAAAATTAGGTTTATATGTTTAACACTCAGTTAAGAAGTTTGAATAAGAGACCTCTACAATTTTACCTTTGCATTCTCATCCTGAAATATTCATAGCATACCTACACTTCTAATTTATTTCAGCCCTCTCCAATTAATGCTTATGCAATTACAATTCATTTGAATGAAACAAAAATTCATAAATATGCAAACCTAATTTCTGCTGACTACCAAAGATGAATAAACCTCCTGGGTTGGGCAGAGGGAAGGTGAAGATGTTAATTAACCTAATCTAGAATCTGAGAGCTAAATACCTCTACACTGCTATGATGTTGCTGCAAAGCCACCTAATTTTTAGGCAGGGAGTATTTTTGTTTACTGAGACAGTGAACCTTTACCTCAGAAACAAAACTTTACATTCAGTAATTTTTTAAAGTGCAGTTAGTATCTTTAGCTAATTGCTTTTAAACCAAAACATGTGATTACTGACTCAAGATTGATTTTTTTAAACCATATTAATTTTTAGTAGACTACAAACTAACCTCAAAATATAAATTACCTTTTAGTAACTTTAAAGCTTAGAAATATATATCCATATTTGCAAGTCTCACACTGCAAACAAGAAACAAGTGTGTTTTATTCTGCTGGAAACACTGAGAATAAATGGTTTAAATATCCCCTTGTAGAAATATCAACTGAAATCTCTTATAAAAAAACATCTGAAAAAAATTAACCCTTATAACATGCAACAGCACTGGATTATGTAAAGAAACTGACATTGTTCTCTGAACTTTAATGAGATTTCCAAGAAATTTCTTAGAACACAAGAGTACATACAAGCATGAACTTACTAAAAATATCACTTTGACGATTTGCTAGGCACGCAAGTGCAGAACTATAAAACGTGGCAGAACCTATTGAGAATGAAGCTCTTGACTATTTTTAGAAAAAATATTGACTATACTCATTGTAATGATACTTCTTTGTTGTATCTTTTAAGTGTTGTGAGGTTTTTCTAGAGCTACTTTTGTGTCTTCTCCAAGAAAGAGCAGAATTCCTAACAAGACAGAAGGACTCATCAGATGGAGTGCTGATAGACAATACTGAAAAAACTTACTTTTCTGATGTCATCTAAGGTGTTGATCTCTGGAGACAAGCCACCATGTACACACAGGAATTGTTGGTTCATCAGCGCAGCCAAGGGAAGGCAGTCAAAGGCATCCATGCAGGCATCATATACACGTTCTGAATATTTGATTTTACCTTTTAAAGATTAAGATGGTATCAGAAAGTGCCATTAATATTTAAGAGGAAAAAAGAATATGCTTAATACCTCAATCTTGCTCTCACTACTCTATCTTCCACTGAGGACTGTACTGAAAGTTTGCTTCATCCAAAAAATTCTTCAGGATTATTGTTATTCATCTCTGGAAAAACTCTTCATATTTTGAGGTGAAACTAATAGAAGTTTTGCCAAGTTTATTATAATGTTTCTAAAAAACTGTAAATAAACAACTTAGTTGCCATGAAATCTGTATAGCAAGCCTTTAAAAGTCTGCTGGATGGTTATCATCTACTACATTATCACTCAATACACTCTCTATGAAGTAGTCAGAACCTTGGGCCAGTCCCTTATCAGTGATTATCTACAGAAATGCCATTATAAAATGAACAAGGTGGTACATTGAAGCTGAAATGTTAACTTACCAATATGCATATTAAACTCGGTAAACCATGAAACCTCTGAGCCAATTAACATTTCCTTTGTGCCCAATGCTAAAAACGAAACACAGACTTATGGCAATAGCTTCACCTTACAGCACCGCAGGCACAAAAAACCTTCATTGTGCCGGTGAAGGTCTGCATCTAATGAGCTCTTATGAGCTCATCTGCTGCATCCTTTCTTGCAACACAGAAAGGAATTTATACAAAAAGAGTATACCAAAGAGTTGAAGCCTACTTACGGAGTAAATATGAAAATGCTACACTTAAAGGAAAAAGAAAAACCAAAATAAAAACTCCTTGTATTTTTCTCCTGCTGCAGATGAAGCCCAGCAAGATGCCACCTCCTTCCCTGGCAAACAGGGATGTGTCTCAGAGATGCCAGCAGGTTTTGCTGCCAGGCTGCTGTGTGGAACAGCAAATCCTCAGCTGCTGCAAAGAGCAACAGCAGCAGAGGTTTGCTGGGGCCCAGATGGCCCCACAGCAGTCCCAGTACGCTTCCCAGGCCAGGTTGGCAAGCTGAACTGTCTTGATACCTGCATCACCCAGGGACACCCACAGGTTTGTATGGGGGGTTGGTCGCTACCCGCTACAGAGGGGGTCTGATCCCTTCCTTTCCACACCACAGAGATGACTGCCCTCTCATGGAACACTGATAGAAATATAAACTCCATGACAGTAAACATGGAAAGTATATGAAAAATTAATAATGGTGAACCAGTATCAAATAAAAACAAAAACATAAAAACAACCTCAAAGACAAATTAAGTTGTTGAAAAAGGAGTTAAGAGGCAAAAGATTAAGGTAGACTTACATTCTTGCTTAAATGTGAAATACTCTGTTAAATGTCTACATTCATGATTCCCACGAAGTAAAAACAGTGTTTTGGGATAAAGGATTTTCAAGGCCCACAAGTACAGCACACACTGCAAATCAGAAACAAGAAAGAAAAACAGAATTCATAATTAATTACATAACTCCACAACTTATGTTCCACTCTACCATAAAAATAGCAGAAAATATAAAAGGATTGTGTCTGAAACATTTATTTTCAACTAATTAACTTCATTCTTCATACACTACATGCAAATGTTTCTCTGCACTTAAACCTGGGCTGGATGAAACTCATATCGGTATATTCTGATAGTTTTACCCTTCTGCTGAGTAACACCTCTCTTATCAGCTGTGCACTGCCTCCAGCAGCCCCAGCTCTCAAACAACAATTGCTGTGCATCTCTAAAATGATGTATGTACTCTCCACTTGGAAGGTTAGGCAGAAACCTTCTGTGGAAACAATTTCACCTGAAGATCTGCATTTCCTGGCTTAAGGAAAAGTTGCCTCAGAACAATTTAACCCACACTTCAGGAAATACCTCAGCTTCCAATATTACACCGTTTTTACGTGAATGCTTGCTCATTGTTAAAATTACTCTACACATTCAACTGAGGGGAAAAAAATTACAAAACTCTTGCACTAAATAAAATTACTACAAAGTTACTACTATAAAGCCTATTCACTTTCCTGAAGATTTCTATTTGAGATGGTATTTCTTCTAGACAAGTTTTTGAAGATTAAAAAAAAGACTTGGAGAGGCTAAGCTCTGTTTAAACTTCTTTAAACCATCCAATTAAAATAGTTGTTTTAAAAACAAACTCATAACTCCAGCAAAGCTGATGGAAATAAGACCTACTCATCTGATGAGATGAGCCCACTGCCTGCAAGAACACTGTGCAGATCACAATGGTCTTTCAAATATAGAAGCTAGAAAACTGATTTTTTTTTCCTGCAAGCTTTCCTTGTTCATATATCCATGAACTGCAGAAATGTTGCACGAGAAATAAAAGGTGTCACATCCCCCCCATTTCCTTTGCAGCTACTTCATAGCACTCTCCTCTGTTCTGTTGGAAAAAAAAATAAAATTATTTACTTTAATCAGTATTGGAAATCCAGAATGTGCTCTACCCACATTTTTAGCTTAGAACAAAAATCAGCATTATTGTCAATGTAATGACATTATAGTGTGAATTTCCTTTTACAATCCAAAGTGTCTTGAAAAACAGAGTAATTACTTTAATCGTCTCAACATGTAGATTTCAGCTCCCTTGTTTGCTACACAGTCTTCAACTTATAAAAACAAAAGAAAAGAAAAAAAGGTGCAAGATTTTTCTGTTTGTACCCATACTATCCAAGATAATCACACAGCAGCAGAGGTTTTATACTACTCCTCCTCTTTGTCTTAAATTTATTACATTTAAACAACTGAATGTTCTGCCTGTACTTTCTCTGTAATTTCTGTCCTTTTACTTAGAGGGTCTACAACCAGAGGGAAAACAGCAAAAATACATGGAACATCCTCCAGGCCTTGTAAACACAGGGAGGGCCTCTCAGATCATGCCAATTCTTCCACCTCCCAGGCTCTACTGCCACTGCAGGAAGTGAGAAGAGATGTCAGAACCCAGGTAGATGATGCTAATGTAATCTAGTGTAAAATTATGGTGTTAGGTCACAGGAATCATCTTCCATGCCCCCAAAAACCCCATGAACGATATGCCTGGGGAAATCTCCAGCAGACTTGGGTTTGAGGGCTTCACTCCAATGGGGAAGGAAACCTGCACTTCACCACACCACCAGAGCAATTCTCTGTCTCTTCAGTGATGATTTCTTCATTCCTCAAAAAATTCCCAGAACATTCCACTTCTTTAAACTTACTGGCCAGAGAAAAAATTTGATGCAAATGTTGTGAGACAAGAAGTTTAAAGTGATACCTCCATTCATGCAAGACAAGTTCCAGCTTTTAAAGTTGTATCTAAATTACCTTAGAGCTTCTAATCTTGCCAAAGCACCTTCAGAAAACTATTATTGATTAGATGAAGTGATATATTAAAAAAAAGCAGTTTGCATTGCCCTTGTAAGTAAGCTTTTCATTTTTATAAAGCCTTGGCAAGATTAAAACAAGCACTAGGTACTTAAAAATATCATCCAGACTTGGGAAGCAGGAAACATGGAATTTTTATCTTTTTGACATTTGGTACTCGCTTATGGGAAGATCCCTTTACGTTTGCTTATCACAGATATATTTTTTCTTTTATTTCTGTTTCCTTTGAAGTACACATGAAAATCAGACTGCGAAGGTAACAGAGACTCAATACAGTCCAGAAAGTTCTGTTTCCCTGCCACTATTCAAACAAAGTAAGCTCACCATTCACTTTTTGTGCAGTTTTCAGTAGCACCATATCAAAGGCTTACTTTGTTTAAATAATTCCTTTAATTTGCTCCATTTTCTTATCAGGAGTCCAGTGAAATAACGTTGCAATAGTAAAGAAGAACTATTTAGCAGATGGGTGGGGTTTTTCCATGCAAATGCAAGAGCAAATACAACAGCAACAATTTTCATGGCTTTTCGACTTATTTACATAAAAAAAGCTTATGTCAAAACAACATATCATGAGCAAACATTCTGGTTTTGATGTTTTTTCTACCTGTCCATTGTATATAATAATTCCTACTGAAGTCAAAAGATTTGTGATAAATTGCTCTTGTTGAAAATCTGACCTTGCAGTCTTCAATTATTTGGTAATACTGCTTCCCAGAAGCAAGATTTTAAATATCTTTTTTCATAAAGAACATACTAAACATCATCTCTGCTGTAACTCTATGCAAAATGTACAGCAGTGACCTTGTGATCTGGACATCTGTAAGGTATTTTTGCCCTGTTTAATTACATCCTATCAAAAAAACCCCACATATATATATAAAAAATTTCTCTCTCTTAACGACAGCCCTCAAACTTGTTTATTGTCCTTCTTTTTTATTTGTTTCAGTAAAAACTTTTTCACAGAATGATTTCCCATTGGAATGGGCTGCCCTGCAAGGTGGTTGCGTCACCCTCACTGGATGAAGAGATTGGATGAGGTACTTAGTACCATGATTTAGATAATGGAATGGTGTTAGGTAATAGGTTGGACTGCATGATCTCAATGGTCTTTTCCAACCTTGTTAATTCACCACTGCCACTTGAGTGCAACCAGAGCACCACCTGCAACACAGGGCTCACTTCTGGGTGCTTTTGCGCTGCTCATGCCAGGAAAAAGGATGCATCTCACTCTGTGACAACTGATGAAATCTCCCTCCAAAGGACTGACAGCATCGGACACTGTATCAACAGATGAAATTTGGTGAGAACAAGTGTGAGGTAATTCGCACTTGAAAGGCTAATTTGAGCCCCACACTGCTAAGGTCTCTACTGATGTTCTGTGACCTGTCTAACAGTACATTGGCATACCTTCTTCACTTTAAATACACACTTCACCTAAACATGAAAATTGCATTACTTAAACTGCACTGAAATAATAATAATAATAATACCATCACAGCATCTAATATAGATGCAGCTTTCTAAAATGGAGTAACTATTCCAGTGGAAACCATGTACTTTATGACACACATAACTGCCTTCACACTACTGGTATGACTATTTATTAGGGTTTTATTTCAGAGATAAATAAAGAAACATTGTATCTGTAACCAGAATACTCACATGAGATGCAACTTACTGCTACTTCTGAACTATTATCCATTGAGCACAGAGAAAGAAAAATTCTGAACACTACTGCAAATAAAAAACTGTATTGTCTTCATTACAACCAGGGTTTCATCCCTTTTTTTCCCAACTTTCAGGACATTTCAGCATGCTCTTGTTTCAATTGGGTTGTTTTGTGTTTCTGAAATCAGCGCTCTTCTACATACAGATTGCATATTTAAAAATTAAAAAGGCTAATGCTGTGGAAATAGAATTTGCATAGAGTAACAGTTAATTCATTCCTCATTGTCAGGGTCTCAGCTGTTTCCAAAATGTTCAAGAATCTCATTCTGATCATTCAAATTCTGTTTATTTTTTTAATAATGTGTTGAATATTCCCAAGCTACTTTGGAATCTTGTTTTGACATATTCATGGTACTTTAGCACTTCCAGACTTCAATTATTACATGATTCTTTTCTAGCTGGTCTCCCAGATGATTTTATTAGAAGTGATCACCTGCAAAACACTGCTACTCACATTATATTCTTTTCTAATGTTTAGACCACATTACACACATTTTGGCCTTTAAAAGGACCTCAAAATATCCAAAAAGAAGAATCTCTTTTTAACCCAAAAAGTGACTAGGAAATTCTTTTTCTTAAATGTTCTTCTAATTCTTATGGCTAGTACTTTCTAAACAGGTACCCAAGTGCCAGCTCCTAACCCTCCTCTTTGGACCTTGCGTCTTGGCCCCAGCTGTTCTCTGAGAACGTGGGTCCCACACAGAGATGGAAGGAGTGCAGGTCATGGTGCCATCCCATGCTCTCTTCCTGCAGCCAGAAGGGGTTTTTGGCACGCTAGGAACTCAGTATGGGAACAGCTGGCACAGGAACAGGCAAGCTGCCAGGGTGGCCCTGACACAAACAGATGTCGGTCTGGAAACCTAATATTTATAAAAATAACCTGAATTTGCTGAATTAATTTGACTATTCACAGCTCTGAGGAGCACTGCCATAAAAAAAAAATTATCTTACAAGGTGGAAATTTTCCTACTGGTATACAGCAGAAATGGGCAACGAATCTTAGGATAATTAAAGTCCTAGAATTTTCTTTGCTGTGGGAGAAGTGAAAAAAAGCCTATTTACTTCACCAGTGAACTATTCCTGACCAGTCCAAACTACTTTAAATGAAGGTGCTTACTGGAAAACATTAACACACTTGAGCAATGGAGGAAGCTGAAACATGTTTATTCTTCCAATGAAGTCCTAGAAAGTGCATGCAGACTTGAGAGATAATAAACATCCAACTCACCAGTATTAATTTCACCCACAGTTTACTCACATGGTTTATACACAATTTTTTCTTGGGAGAGACCAGTTAATAATTTCTAACAGTTCACCGAGTTCAAAAGCATCTGAAGTTACAGATGCTTTTTTAATTGGTGCAAGGTCCAATGATCAAATTCCAGACTTACTCCAAATACACCACTTTGGTTTTTTTGGAAATACCACAAAACCAGTTTTACCTACTGGAATTTCAGTCTTTGCACTCTGGAAATGAGGATGTAGGCATGTTTTGAATCTTAAAATATAACACTCGTTTTGTTCATTTAGAACATTGTTTTAATTCTCCTTATTAATTTAACTCTCCAACTGTTTGCTTTGTCAAAAATATGACTATGTACCTTTTGATATTCAATTGACATTTAAGCCTGTATGCTGTTCTGTGGGATTGAGCAAGAAAATAATTCCAACAGTTCATTTATATAATTTTATTAATGCATTATAGTTGGTATTTACTCTGTAATTTTTCTAAGACTGTGATCAAAACAGTCTGTATGTATACTTCTCTCTACATTGTACAGCATTTATGTCTACCTTTCAAAAGACAATTTTCATACTCAGGTAGAGATTAGTCAATCTTCCTTATAACCCATTCCTGCACAACCACTTATTTTCTAACTATTCTTTGGATTTAAAAATAGGCCTCTGTTTTGATCATTTACGTTTCTACTCTCCATGATCGTAAAACTTGTTTGAAAGTGAGAACTGAAGAGTTTCTACTCTGGAGTCAAACCCCTGGCATAGTGAACAGGGCAATCCTATCAGTTATATAGCCACGGAAACAAACACATCCTATCAGGCTGCAGAAATTTGTTATTTTAAGTGAAGAAATGTACAGCCTCTCCCAAAAGATCAAATGGAAAAGATAACGCAGCTGTGGGATAAAGATTACATCTGTGCTGAGAAACCCCATCTCATTCTATGTACAATTCAACGTTGTTCAACTTTGCCTGTTGCAATTTCTTCATTAGTCTTTTACTCTGTGACCTCTTGTTTTGAACTAATTTCAAAGACACAAAACACACTCCCTCCCACTTCAAGCAGTGAAGCTGACTCCGGTAAAAATGGAGAACACACGTAAAGGATTCAGCCCTTGGATCAAGAGCTCCGTGGGGCAAGGACTGACACTTCTGCTGAGTTCCTTATACAAATACTTTTCTCTTTTTCCCTCCGTATTATCAAATGCCTTCCACCTACCTTATGCAATTTCTTCCTCTATTCTTAATGATAATAGCTTGCATTATGTAGTACCTTTCATCCAGAAGAATCCCAAATGCTTTACAGCCCACGGAGAAGGATTATCTCGCCCACTATCAGAACTCAGCTAGGTCTAAGCTCAATGGTGTCACTTTTATGCTAGATATCACACAGCAATCTAGAGGAATTTTTTTTAAAGCTTACATTGCTAATGGTAAGTACATTGGATTGGCTATTTAATTCTGTTAGAAAGACCTAGAACTGCAGTATTCTCATGTCTACATAGCAGAAACAGGAATCAACAGACCGATGGAAGATAGATCACTACAGTGTGGTAGAAATATGCACTGAGATCAGGCTCAGGCTGTTTACCAATCACTTCTCCAGTACAAAGTACTGGCAAGAGCCGGTGTCTGATACACGTACTCAGGTTCCTCTCTCCACCAAAAGCACCCTCCCCCTCCAAATGCCAAGTTGCATTCTTCACAGTTTTTCTTTCCTTGTCACTACTTATTGTACTGAGTTGATGGCTGAATGCACAGCTCTACATCCAAATACACTTACGAAACAGAAACCTGCCTTTCCTTTCAAACGAATTCCTTAATCAAGGTGACAAGTGGGAAAAATCAGTTATGTGACCAAAAAAAAGTAGTGATTCGAGAACCTTACATAAAAAAATAATATAAGTGATAGCCCAGATATTTCTTTGGCACTGGCAGGAGGCAGTGAAAAAGCAGTTTTCCAGAATGGAAAAACTAAATTCAGAATACAATTTGCTAAGTATACAGGCACATATACAATGCTAAATGAGGAATTTAAAGGGGCTTATTCCCTATATATAAGCTATTTTCTTTGTTTTATATGGATTGCTATTGTCTTTAACTGGTAACAGTTCTGGAACAGATTATGGCAAACTGACAGACAAGCACTTGAAAATTGAAGCAAATCCACTTGTTCTCTTTCTTAATTTAAAAGCATACATATAGAAATGGAGACAAAACTTTCCTCTTTGAGATAGAAACAACTTGACTCAGTTGAAGTCTGCAGGACATATGGATGAGGTTACCGTGACTGGAAAACAGTAGTTCAAGACTGAGCTGTACAATGGTTTAAGTCTGTGTAACCCTCATCCTCCTCCTTCTCAACCTTTTCCAAGCAATCCAGCATGGTGATCCACAGCAACAATTTATCTCACAACTCACTGGGGGATCAGTTCTAGAGAAATTAATGAACTCAAGCTCAAAAATATCATGATCAAAGTGCAGATTTCAGTATGAGTCTAAATCCTGACTATATTGATTTTTGGCAGATGGGTGAAAAAGTCTTGCAATTCTGAAGTGTTTAGAGCATTTGTACTTAGAAGAGCATATTTCTATTCATAAAATATGCCAAAAGAGTTTGTTAACATTTGAAATTAAGTTTTAAAATTAACTAATATAGGAAAAATAGTTTTACTGACTTATTTTTGAAAAATGTCATCCTATTAAGGTAACACTGGCAATATAATGCATTGATCCATTTTACAAACATAAACAATGTAGCTGCTTGGCATTCTATATTTTTAGTGCACTGTTGCCATACTGATACAAGATGTGGTATATAGAACGAAACAGCAGTATATGTGTACTTGCATGATGCCATCTTATCTAGTCACAGACACGCAGACATGTATCACAGGATCTATACTGCTTCCAACAGATAATGGGCATTCTCCCTTGTCTCAGAGGAAGTTCAGGTCTGAACTTTTCAGAGAAAGCAGCCAAGCTCTATCTCAAAAGCTGCTGCAAGGGTTTCTGACTGACTGCCCAATGACTAGATCAAATATAACCTAGACAAACAAATCCAGATCAGGTTTTATTCAACTGTTGTATACCTCATCTGTCAGTTTGCAAAATCAAGGAGTAACATACAACAGAAGGAAAAAAATCTACCTCTGGAACAAACAATTTGTACTTGGTATTTGACTCGCTTCTCGTCAAAGGTGGGCAAGCTGGATAGGACACTGTTTCATGAGCCAGATAAATATGCCATTTGAAATATGTCATTTGAACTCCACATTCTACAACCTGACACTGGAGTCTGTACCAGGTCTCAGCACCACTTCTGAAGGGCACTTCTTCTCTGTGATTCAAATGCTGCATCAAAAGCCAGAGATCATGCACTCCTGAATGCCATATTTAAACAGAACGTACTCATTCTCTCCAGCACAGCATGTTATGTGCTGGCTTTTTGTCTTATTTGCTTCCCATTTAGTCCTTCCATTTTCATAAAGTTTCACATCCAGGAGACTCAGATGAAATAAATCTACAAGTCAAACTAAACTATGAGTTACTCTTTTTTTTTTCTTATGACTCTTTTCTAACAACTCATGTCTATTCATCACCTTTAGCTTGTGGAAGCTGCAAAGAGACTGCCTTCTGTGCCATATTTGGATGGCCACTACTTAGCACCAAGGTCCATTCTGTGACAACTGTGTGTCAGCACAGATAATAGTGGGATTTGGCTGGATTCCAAGTAACCTTTCTAAAAACACTGCCAGCAAAACTAACATGGTATCTGTGAGAAATCAGAAACTTACTTCAATGCTGAAGTACCCTCTGTCCACGTAGTCCCCCAGGAAGAGGTACCGTGTGTTGGCAGGAGAACCTCCCACTTCAAACAGTTTCATCAAGTCAAAGAACTGACCATGGATGTCTCCACAAACTAGAAGAGAAGAGGAGCAATATTTAGATTCATCATGCAAAGATATCTTAGGCACACACATTCCAAAGTCACTGTGCTATAAGAAATGTGTTATGACAATTTTGTGCATCGTTCACTAGTCAAACAACCGATGAACACTGGGAGCTACAGCAGAAGCTGTTTTTCTTTGATGTACATCCATATTTTTGTGTGCATAAGGCTACCAAATAATTAAAGGAGAGCCATCAGGTAAATCTGCTTTCTGTACAGAAACAGGGACTGCTTACTTTCCCAAAGCATTTCTTATGCAAGGAGACACTGGTGTTTCACGTTTTAACCTCTACCCTTTCATTTAACCTCATGTAATTGAGATTTGTCCAACTTCATTGCAATAAAGTCAATCTAACAGGAAGCTTCCTTAGAAAGAGCAGCCCCAACAAACATGACAGACCAAGCACAAGTGATACGCAGCCCAGGCTAAGTGAGGACGCCTCTGTCTGTGCCTTAAGGGCAAGAGCTTGGCTCAGCTATCTTGTGAAATTGCAAATTCTCTGGTGAGTGATTTCAAGCATCTGCAGGAAGGCAGGCAAGGCTTTCAGAAGACCCTGTGGAAGCCTAACTAACAGTGCTGTGTCAAAATCTGCTTTGTTTTGCCTTGCTCTTGTCGCTTGTATCCAAGAGAGTATGAGAACTTCCCACACACACACTCTGCTAAGGCCAAGCCTGGGCCTTTTATGGCAATGCTTCTTAACAAAGATCTTAACAGTCCTGAGGTCAGTTTAGATTGGTTCTCCCTCCAGTGACTCAAAAAAACCGAGGACCCAAGATAGGCTTTATCGTGCAACAGCAGCCCAGCTTCAGTAGAATTCAGATGCTCTCACTGACGTAATGGTCTTGTTCCATCATAGATAAGCAAACATCCCATCTGTCATATGCCATGGAGAAGCGGAAGTCACATCTCCAAATAGGTACAACAGGACTATATACAACAGCTGTAACACCAAATCCAATCGACTTTGTGCAAAGTGTTCATATGTCATTGTATTTCAGCTCAGTCCAGTGTAATATTACACTTTTTTACTTGTATCCCTCTTCTCTGAATATATACACACTAATAATAGGATCTATATAGCATCATTCTATAAATAAAAAACCAAAATCAAAGAGAACCCCCATCCAAACCAAAACCACCCACCCATCCACCCTCTAAGTACAGAAAAAACCCAACAATATCCCAGTCACTGCTTTCATGAGTATTTATGTGAAATTAGTGACACAACTCACAGTTGCTGGCTAGCTGATCATTCTTCTGTGATAGTAACACCATACTTTCCCCATAAAACACCATGTTATATCTTATTACCACTGTGCTACATTGTATAATCTCTTTTTCCAAGTTGATTTCCAAATGTTTTAAATCACAACTTTCATGCTAAAACCCATCAACATTTACAATTTCTACCTAAATCTACCGGTAATTATGCAGAATAAATACTATTTGAATCCTCAAGTGGTATAACATCATTGTTCCTCTAAAAAAAATATTTGTACTCCAAAAAAAAAATGTTATTAAAAAAATTCCTTTTGAACACATTAATCTACCAAACCAATACACACTTCTTGACTGCACTCCTCTGCATGGACACTGTGGGAAGATTAAAAACACATGTCGCATATTGATGGCCAGGCAATCTGCTCTCCTAACTTCCACCAGAAAAGCTTTTAGTTATGTAACTGTACAGTTCTACCAATTATCGCCCGCCCCCATTTGCTCCAACTGCAAAAACCTGAAGTTGAACAAGACTGAAAGATTTTTAAATAGATTTAACTTTTGTACTTCCTTTTTTTTTTTCTTTTTGGTATCCAGACATGTGTAAACAGGTAAATACACTGAGGCCTTTACAGAGAAGCCAGAAAGCTTTCTCCAAGAACCTGTTATGCGCATGAATTTGTCACAAGTCAGAAAAGCAGTGAGCAAATCAGTAAAGCAGACAAAAATAAAAAGTGCACAGCTCTGCAATACCATGACTTGCAAAATTCTGAATTGGTCTTGAGAACTGGCACTAGGTAGATGTGTGAAACAGTGATAAAAGACAGAAGTTAAAATAGAACAAGATTTATGGAAGAGGAGAATTTAGCTAGCACTTCCCGGGTAACATAAGATCACACTATCCCACAAAGGTTCTCTAAACACAGATAATCACCTGCACACTGGAAAACTGGAATGTTCATTGACCAATCTTCAAGTAAAGCAGGCACTGGATGAGGACTGTGATGACTTTTGACCTGTGCCAGCTATACATCAAGAAACAATAAACAACTGTCAGTCTATTCTAATTAAACTATACTGAGCATAGTCACGCAATACTCACAAATCTTCTAAAAAACCCCTAAAGAAATAGTACATATAAAGGAGTTGCACATCGATACTTGCTGGAGAGAAGCCTTTCAACCAAACCGTGGGAGCAGCTGATGAGCTGTCTTTTCTTCTCCCTCATCACTGGAAGATGCCTGGTGAGATACGCTGTAACTTACATGTGCTAACTGTTTGCTTCAAAACTAACACTTGCTTTTCTTCATAATATTCTTAATAGACTGTTTTGCCTTAGGACTTGTGCTTACGCTTTGTCTTACGTGGTTTAAAATGTGTCTTTGCAGACAAGACCCTATCCCCGATTAATACAAACCTTCATTTGTCACAATTTCTGTTAATAAAAGGTGTTATTTCATAACTGTTTTAGAGTAAATCCTTATAGAGGTGCTAACAGTTCTGTGGAGGGTGGAATAACACTTCAGGGAAACCCACTGAGAAGTCTCCTCCTCTGTTTGGTGCAAGCCCCTCAAAAGAGAATATTGATCACACCCTCCAATTTGGTGAATCTGTAGGTGCAGGTCCCCCTGCACATGGGACACCTGTAGACCTATCAGGCCATAGAGGGTTTCCATTTCCTAGGGGCTCTGACAGTGAAATAAAATATTAAGGGTGGAGAGAATCTCCCCTTTTGAAGGGTTGGGCAAAGTAAACTTGTTTTCATGGCACTGAATACTCCAGGCACTTTGCACAGAGCAGACTACTTCTTTTATACTTGGCAAAAGACACAGAAACATATCTAGGGGGAAAAAAAACAAACCAAACCAACCTAAACAAAATCAAAAGCACAAAAACACCCAACCAAAGATGAAAAGCTGAAAAGTCCAACCCTCAAAGCCAAGCTTGCCAATTAAAGTAGTTCCAGAAGAAAACCTTAAAATCAGCAGGTAAAAGCAGTGAGAGGAAAATGCTTAAAATAAATGGTTAGCACTGAGATTTAATTTATTATGGTCAGATCTCAGAATTCCTACTAAAATCTACACTTTTATGTGCAGTTAATGCAATTAGTAATTTGCCCTGGAATAGCAAGGAATAGCTTAAGGATCTCACATTTTCCAGGTTTGCATGTATAGACTTGAAATGTCCTTGTAATATAAAACCCATGCACTCACGTCCTGGTGAATAATCTTATTTACAAATAAATTAAAGGGCAATTTTGCATGCATACAGTACTATGCTCCATTTATAGTTTGAAAGCAACTGCTTCTAAAGCTGTAGTTCTGCCACCTTTCTTTTTCAACTCTAAATTCTTATGAGTCTCAAATCTGGAATTTTTCCCAGGCAGCTGAATCAATGCTGTATCTTTCATTACATGAGGGCAGAAGAGATCCAGCATTGTATTTACATTCATAAAGGCAGCCAATAACTCTGTCATATCTTCATATCCTGTATTCACTAACAAAGAACCTTGCAACACTGTCCCACCAAGGGCCCACAGGAGAGGTTCCGTATCCACTCCATGCTGCTTCTACAAAACTAAGTCCACTACCTTCCTTCTTCCTGTTACAGAAAAAAAAAAATGAAAGCACACTAGTTATTTTATAGCCAGGTTTACTCTTTCGTAAGTATTACCAATGGATCTGTTGTTCCAGTTAATTTTGCCAGACAAGTCTTGTTTCTTTATACTTGCACAGGCCCTTTTTTGGTACTGGAGCACTTGGTATCAAACCCAGCACAGTGCAGCAGGAAATTCAACTCACAATGAAGATTTCCAGAATCAACATATTTATGGATTTTAATTATGGACAAAGGGAACATAAAACATGGTTTGTATGTGTGTGGGATTAGCATCAACAGCAGCTCTGCTTCTACCAAAAAAACTCCAAAAAACCAAAAACATGAGGAGGAGCTCATTTATTTTCTAATATCACTGATTCCCCAAAAGTGCCATCAAGTCATGGCCTTTAAATACTCATCCATTTATGATAACAAAGTAATCTGACAGCCATTTTTTCCCCCCTAAAATGACAACTCCTCTTAGTTCACCCAACGCCTTTCAACTTCCTTTATATTCTGAAGTTGCTGCTGGACAACACCAAAACGGTGTTTCCACTCACATACTATTTCCAGGGGTCAGTTCAGGCATCAAACTTGTTGCTCAAGAATTTGTCTCTCTCAGCCTGCCAATATCCTGCATAACCTCTCAGGGGAGCAAGCCTTAGAACTGCACAACACAGTAGTAAAGAGATATTTTAAGCTATCTGAAGCTGATGCCCTAATCTCCAACACATTAATTGTTGGTACAATCAGAACGTTTAAGAAACACTGGTTGGTTGTTGAGGAAGTTTTCAGGGAAGATATGGGCCCCTCCACATGATTCAAGTTTGCAGGACTGCCCCTGCAATTACTGAGAAATCATGTTTCTGAGGAGCATTTTCTACTTGTTATGATGGGCCCTTTGATCCACTACATTATCTTAACCTATAGCACCTATAGAATTTTCCCAATTAACGGTCTATAAAATACCCTTTTATTTTAAAAATAGAAATTGGACGTGGTGAAGAGATGGGAGTATTTTTGCCATCGTAATACCAATTAAATAACGTTTCTGACGGTTTCATGATGAGGATCTCTCTTCGATTTATGACAAAGTAACAAGCAATACTGAAACAGTAAACACTGGCTGATTTCAAGTGGTACTAGGGGTGAAGGAAATCCAAAGCTTAGCAGTGTTTTTGACAGCTATTTGTTGATAACAAAGTGGTGCAACAGTGATTTAGAGTGCAATGTTTTTAATACAAATAAGAAGTCTGTGCCTACTCTTCATATACCTCCCTTCACATAGCTAAATGCTCTTCACCACATATAGACTCAGTCCAGAGATTATTCGGTGTGGTTTCCCACTCCAAATGAATATTAGGAACAAAATTTATATTCATAGTACATTAAACACTGTCAATTCAAATTTTTTTTATCTGCAATAGTTTGGATATGCTGCACTTATTTTCTCATTTATCATGCATATACTTAACTGGTGTAACATTAATGGTATTTTACTGTCAGACTATAATGTTTCAAGTGAATTCTATGTATCATATTCTCATCTTCAAATGCCATCACGTATTAGGAGCAGATACACAACAGACTATCATTGGCTTCAGAAGCAACATCTGCAAACTCATACATGTATGACAATTAACAATAATGAAGAAAAGACACTTTTTAAATCACTGTGTAGGGAATAACATCCATGACTCGACAACTTGTTCTTTACACTCATTGAGCTAGGGATGTTTTTGCAGTGAGAACCAAGAATCTGTGCTTGAGCAAAGCAGCACACAATACTGAAAAACCTGAGGGAGAAAAACACCCTATTGAGTTACACTGCAGAATGCAAACTGCAAATCCCAAAGCAGGTTGCATTGTACAATGTTTTGGAAGCTTTTAGCTGCTTACCATTCCATTAGTGAGCACATGCTTCCAAGAGCTCATCACTTTTCAAAGACATCTGGTGCTTACAAAGCCTTACTGACAAAGGAATGAGTGCACCATGTAAACCTGCACGTGTCTTGAGCTGACTTGTGTATAGTCATTTGTACAGATCTATACAATAAGATGGTAAAGAGACTGCATGCCCCAATGACATGTCCTAACCATTTCTCCAGGGAAGAAGTTTGAAGCAATGAAAAGTTACAAAAGGCTGAGTGAAACAGGCAAGTGAGGAAGGAATACTTACAAGCAGCAGTGGACACAAAAAGGCAGAGCAAAAACAACTAGGCCAACTGTTGTAGCTGAGTCATCAGACTAGGCTTCCTTAGACAACTGATAATACAAGGGAGAACATCTGCAAGAGCTATATGCACGCAATTCTCACGCGCTTCAAGAAAAACTACTGTATTGTTCCTGAAGGGCTCACCTATTAGCCACAAGGCGCTTGCTTTCCTCAACATTTAAGAACAAAGTCATACATAAGGGTCACATGTCTTTGATTACACAATCTTTCAGCTTGAATAAGCTTTGTTTTCAAGTGTGTTTCTGAGCAATATTATATATTGCTACAGCAATATGTAATGTTCAGAACACAACAGTTTTATTCTGTGCCCTTTTTTTTATTGCTACAGAAAGAGCAACTTTTTCTTCATTTTTTGAAAAACAATAAGGAAGGAGAAATAAAAAATAAAAGAAGAAATTCCAGAAGTTTTGATTTTTAGCTGCTCACTACTTGAGAGTTGCTCAAGACACAAACCCCATGGTTAAGTTACATACATTGTTTCATCATCATACAGTTCAGCTCCTGTTTATTATAAATGAAGCATTTCAAGAACTTGCAAACCTTCTTACTTACTCAAATTTAAAGTCAGAATTATTTAGACAGCTCACTAAGTAACTTGTCCTAACAAAACAACTACGAGACTCAACATAATGGGATTTCATCTGAATGTTTGCTAAACTAGCTGTATTGAACAATAGAGCTCTATATCCAAAAGAACATGATCTCATTCATATTCATATCTGGTTATCTAACATGATTAGAACATGCTTTCATCTATCTTTTTCATTCAATCACTGCATGCAAATTGATGAGTTTATACTACCAGAGTGAACTGGCTTTAACAAAAAACTGCAATTACATATTTTCATAAAGAGGCCTGCTTCACCAAAGAGAAAACCAGAAATCATTAACCACAGAGGTACAGCAAAGGAAACCACAAATGAGCCATCAAGGCCACATTTGCCAATGCAGTTTGGTTGCTGACTTTCCTTCTTTGGATAGAGAAAAAAAGCCAAAAGCATCTTGGAAAAATCTGTTTTCTGTGCAACACACAAAGACACTATACTGTGTTCTGCTCTGCCAACACTTGCAACTCTAGTGCCTGTAAAGATCACCCACGCTTGCTCCTTCAAACATGAGTTAGTTTTCTCCCACCATTCCCTGAAGGCTAGAACAAATTAATGATACTTGATTTGAAGAGACAGAGTGAAGAAGAGTAGAGAAGGAAAAACATCACATGAGAAAAGGCCTTCAGGACAATAGCCATTAATATTCTGTGGTGAAGCAAAAAAAAAGACCTAACCCATGCAGCAGGCAAGTCCTTCAAGATGTTAAATCTAGAAAAATATCTTCAGCACAAAGTTTCTAAAAACAGCTCCATGATATTATTTTTTTGTACCACAATATTATTTGCAGTGTTTCTAAACAAAAGAAAAACCAGGTCACAAAGCCTAGCTGGCAGAGGAGTGCCTTCATGTATCTAAGAAATACCAGAAGCAATGGTCTCAGGAAAGAGGCTCTACCAAGTACTGTAAAACTTACAAGGGCAGAGAAAAATCCCTTCCCTTCATGGCCCTACCCCAGCTGAACTTTTTCAGTAGAGTAAGTGGGTATCCCAGCAGTGAGGTGATAAATGAAAATTTTCAATTCCAGGTCAAAGCCACATAATGGAGTTGTAGTGAAAAGGGGATGGCGAGCTAGTGACTGTTTTACAGATCTTTTTCCCCAAGATCAGTGAGGACAGGTGTTTTCATCATATATACCAGAAGATACTCAATTAGGTCATGGAGGAAGGAAAAAAAAACGTGATAGGACTAAAACCTGCGTTCATTCCCATACACATCAAAGAAACAACTGTCCCATCCCCTGCCACCCTCCAAGGTCAGCACTGCCCCTGAGCATCCACCATAGCAAATATAAAAGCAAGCATACTGTCATTATCTGCTCCTAATGCACCCTTAGCATCAGGGAGCAATGCATATTCCACAAATAAATCAGGATCAAAAGGATTACTTGTGAGGGAAGTGCTTCACTGGCACTTGGGTCAGGATTTCCAGCTCATATCCTGAGATCGAGGTAATTTATAGCAATAGGAAAATTCTCTTATCCTCAGTTTTACAGATGTAAGAAACAAAGGCACAAGGAGTTTTAATAGTTTTATAAAGTTACAGGTTCAGTCAGTAAGAAGGCAGAGATAGTCTGAGAGGGACTAACACATCCTGATATTGCTCCATCCAGATCAACATACCTTTCAAGGAGGAAGGAAAGTCCTGTACTAGAAACAGTCACAGCCTGGCTTTAAACATGATGGTCCAAATGAAATTTAGTGAAGGTAAAACAAGATAAAATGAGAAAAGGACTTACGAAGAGGAAAAGCTCAAATAACACAATTTTTAATTGATGATTTAATTCAATTGTTATGATCAGGTTTCTTTACAATTAGTATTTCTCTCAGCAGCACAAATCCCAACTCCAGTAAAGTTAAAACAAAGGCACTGGTATTACATGGTTAAAGTGATCATGACATAAAGCCCAAAGAAACCCTTGATTCTTTAACAGGGGCTTGATGAATAGTATCCTTGTCTGCTCTTCTTACTGTAGAATTTTAGAGCAGTATTACCCTTGCACACTGTAATCCAATCACCTTCCAAGCACCCAACAACTTACAAGATTTTACAGGTAGCAGTATTAGCATGTCAAGCTTCAGTTTATGAATGCCTAGCATCTAAAAAAGCAATCACAAAAAACGTTCATGTTGGCTTGTAATACAGGTTCTCCATTTTCACCTGGGATAACATAACTGTTTCTTCATTCTGTGTCATCACAGCCCTGCTTTATGCTTCATCCCACCTGCACTAGGTGTTTTATTAAGAATCAGAAGCAATGCTCTATGACAAAGAGCATCTGCCTTCCTATAGTACAATAATTTGTCTTATCAGTGGAAAAAACCCCATTTGCTCACCATAAACAAACGCAGTTGTTCATTACCTTTGGATCTGTAGCACTCTGTCCGTATTTCCAAGAAATGAAGATAAGGAAAATAAAGACAATATTTCTCAAATTCCTGTGCTCTTAATAAACAACCAGCAGCATCAACATGGATACTTGTATGCACCTCAAGTTGGGAGAGCCAGGACAAAGAAAGCTTCGAAGAAATTCAGCGAAATGCAGCATTTGGACCTATATTAGATCTGTGAGTGAAAATAACCAGCACTGAAGACCTACCGAGCTTTAGCCTCAGCTTTTGCACTCCTGCACTCCATGGGCTTGAGGTATTTCTATAATTCAACCTTTCTGTATTATGGGTGTTTATGCAATAGTATATAGGTGTAAGGTTAAGGAAATCAAGCAATGTGTCAATTTGCCCAATTCTGCTTCAAGACACAGCTGATGTGGTTTTTTTTTTTGAAATTATAGAATCTAAATTCCATACCCAAAGTCTTACATAAATCTAACTGCTGGTAAAAAATGCTTAAACTTTGAAGAAAGCTCTTTCAAGAGAAACCTTTCCATAGTAATTTTTGTCCAGTAAAAGTTCATATGACAATTAGTTATAGGAGCCAGTTCTAGAAGGAGTTGACTGCATAAATTTCATCTTGCTCAAAACATGTATCTAACCATGATTTGGAGTAAGTGGTTAAATCCATATGCTGGTCCAAAATCAACATGGATCATAGAACTGTTTGTGTTGAAAGGAACCTTAAAGACCACCTAGTTCCAGAAACAAACTGCTACCACTTAATGATGATAATGAAAAAAAAATATAAAGAGGTCATGTTGACGAACTGAATAGCCTTATTTCTGTTTCTTTGTATAACCTTGTTACTGGGAACCTAATAGTTAGAGAGGACTCTGGGTAGCACTGGGGGTGGCAGACAGGCAGATTTGGGCTATAGCTTCTGCACTATGCTCCTCAAGTCAACTCACCAGTCTCTCCCACTCTATTGAGAATTGTTTTCCTGATGTTTGGCTGAAGAGGGGAAAAAAAAACACAAGTCGTCAGAGGAGGGGAGGGATAGGAAAAAAGTATTATTCCAGCAGTCACCAACCGCATCTCATGCTGTAACTTGCTTTGGGAGGTGAGTACTGCTATTCAAAAACAGAAAAAAGGCCATCAGCTTGCAAAGAGAGCACCAGATGTAAAAAAGGGGGGAAAAAAAATTCTGTTACACTGAACTGGCATTTATGGCACTCTTCTGGTCTGTAGTCTATCAGTAATCTTAAATATGACATCCCTTCAGGCTTTTAATACAGAGTTGTCAGATAGATTTTTAATGATTACAGACCAGACATTCCAAGGAGAGGTAACTCAAGGAGAGGTAACTAAGTATTTAATATGTCACCAATCAGTCGAACAAGACTTCACTGGGATTTGATTAGGTTAAATTTGAAATGTTCATTAAGTGTATGGGAATTCAGTATCTCCATCCAAGGATCCTCACCATGTTAGATTTTGCACTTGCAGGATAAAGGTCTCTGCCGCTTGAATCAGTCTCAGCCAAACAGATCAAACAAATGCAAATCATGCAACCAGAATATACATGGCCTGAAAACATTCCAAGCTACAGTTCCAGGTAAGAAAGATAACCTCACAGATTTGGGACTTTAGTAAGAAGTTGTATGTACAGATATCAAATAAACTCCTGAGTTAGCTTTTTATATTCCGATGACAAGATTTTCAGGAAGAACAGAGGATCTAGATACAGAGTGCATCAATTCTGATAGGGGAGGTGTGTGATTACTTCTTTCGCAGCACTTGCCAGATTACCTGGTTTCAAAGAATACAGAACACCATAATCCTGGACATAAACATAATCTAAATATGAAACTGTGCTTATGTGATCTTAAGACACATTATTTTACATTATAACGTACGTGGATTTAAACGAGGCATCTACAATAAAGGAAGTATCTGAAAATACAATCCATTTCCTCTTAAAGCAACAACATGCTTGCTCTTCTTCAGAGACTGGTACATGAACTACTACTACATGCAAGCATAATACTCCAGCTCTGTCAAGCATAATGCATTTAAGGGGCAGAGTATTACTAAATGACTATTACTTCAAGTGGAAAAAGGCAAATCTGTATTTTAGCAGGAGATGCTTATTTTTCAGAACCTTACTGGGCCAATATCAGGTGCACTTCAACAACACATTGGATAATCAAAGATGCGGTCGTTACATTAGCTCACAAAGCATATACTCCTTTGAATATTTTAAGTAACACAAACCTGCCAGAGCACAGAGTAAAATAATGTTTTAATAGAGCAATAAAAAATGAGCATTTCCCTATTTCTATTGCATGCAAATTGGGTAGTAGTGATACTTTTTTTAATATAACACTATATTCATGCAGGGATTGAACAAGTTAAGCCCTTCTCTCAGAAGAACCTTCCTCTAACTCTCTTGCTCTATAGAATGATTCATTTTTCAGAAAGAACATGGTCTACTTTTGACTAAGATCAAATAAATTATTGGTTTAAATCATTCCAGAAAACATTCTTCCTAACTTTAACTACTACAGTACTAACACACATACCAGGCATAAATTATTTACGTTTGTCCTAAAAAAATAAAAATCCTTCTCATGGTATTAAAGAAATTGCATTCATTTTCCTCATCTGTCTTCAGCATGCACTTCCTGCAGCTTTAAATTGAGCTCAAGGCTGTAGAAAACAATGAAAATCCTCAAGGTGGAAAACAATTTGACAAAAGCAGTCAGACAGAAATGTTCAGTTACAGTGTATCTCTTTTACTTGAAATTCTTTAGAGTGTTATTAATCGGTGGGGTGTTTGTGACTCCTCTTTAACAATAAATTTTAGAGAGAAATGCCACTTTTCACCACTTCTTACAGGCTGTGAGGTTCCACCCCAAGCTGACCTCTCCTTCTGGCTCCATAAAGCTGTGCAATCTCTGGTCAGAGTCAAGTGAAAACCCAACGAAGTGCTCAATATCACAGACCCTTATCAATCTGACCAGAATCTTTCACTAGAACAATGAAATCATCAACCAAAACAGTGAATCATCATGGGAAGCTGAACATTCAATTAAACAAGATAAAAACTAGTACTACAAAAAAAATCCTGAAACCCAAACTGCAAATGGAAAGTCAACTTTCTCACGCATTTAGGGCAAATGCAGCAAAGCCAGCAACCTTACAAATTTTCTTGCAATAAAATTGCAGTCACTGATAAGGAAAACAGCCAACACACAAGACTCCATTGTGGTTTTGAGGAATCGTGTCTGCATCTATCCTGGGTTTATAAATCTTTGAGTCCACTGACACTTCCAGATGCCTAACTTTTACGTTGTTGCTAACAAAAAATAAAATAAAATATTAAAAAAACATAACAATAGGCAAAAAGAAGAAAATAAGAGTAAAAATTGGTAGCTATTGTTTAAGAGAGCTGATACTACCACCATCTACATATTGTTGAAGCCTGGACTCCAGCAGCTGGCAAGAAATAACAACTTCAACCTCAGTTCAACAGACTTTCACTATAAAAAAGTGAGACCCCCTCGATTTTCCCCTTCATTAATTTTTTTTATTAATGTCTAATTCCCTTTGTTTTCTATAATGAGTAGCTTAACTATTTTCTTTACAAGAGAATAGTGGATGTGCTATCTTCTACAGCAAAGACACATTTTCATGATGGAATTTCTATTGTTGTTTAATGCATATTTCTGGCTATTCTATTCCTTGCTTGCAAGCCTGCAAGAGGTTTTATGCTGCCTTGATTTTATGAAACACAATCTTTTGCCCTCATTACAGATTCCTTTATGAAGCACAGATTTCTGCTGCTGCTTCTCCCTTGTAATGGTGAGTACAACTGATTGGTCACATTTGGCTCTCAGCAGTTCAGCAATTCAAGGGAAACAGTTCTCTTGTGAATTTGTTACTGTCAACTGAAAAATGTGGGCTAAGAACAAAATACACCATTTGCACTTCATGGACTTTTCAGGCTGCTTGCTACTCCTCCGGATTGCAACAGCCTGGTTACTTGAAGTGACTTCAAGGCAAAAACCTTTCAGGCACGTAAAAATAATAAAATTCTAATGTATTCGTACGTATGTTAGAGCTTGCCTGTGCTTAACTGAGACTATAAAAAGTTGCTTGGAAATGTCTTTTTTAGCCTCTTGTATCTGACCAATGAAAAAATATCTCTTGGATCACAAACCTGTACTTTTTATGCCCCAAAATTTTCATGTACTCTAAGAGTTTTATAACCTATATTTTCATTGAAAATGTCATATGATTTTCTTGTATACCTATATTTCAAATTGAAGTATTTATTACTGAAGTTGTTAGAGAAAATTCAATAAAGACCTTTAACAGTCTACTATAAATAGTCTGCTAGAAAACTGAAAAGCATGTGAGCAAAAGAAAAAAAAGTAAAATCAACAGAAGCTTCTTATTAAAAAAAGGAAGACATATCATTGTAACTAAAAATATGAGTCACTGCAGATAGGACCTTATCTTCATAAAACATATGAGTAAGGTAATCCAGTTTCAGAAGATCATCACACACAAAAGAAATAATTGTGTGTCTGTCTTTTTGGTGTCCAAGAGAAGCAGAGATACCTATGCATCACACAAAGTAGAGGTGATCAATGTGCTATGAAAAGACACAAACTGGAAAGAAGGGGCTTTCAAGCCTTTTCTGTCCTTTTTCATGTTGTCTTATACAATAAACAATTCTAACATTTAAAAAAGCCAACGAACCAATAACTAATTGTCTTAATTCATGTAGAGCATGGAAACATTTGAGTTTTTCCACCAAAGAACAAAGTGTGTCACCTTTCATAAATGTTAGTACTTTCTTCAAGAATTATAAAAGTCTAAAAGACCATTTTAGAACTAGATACATAAAAAAAAGTCATCTTGGTTAATTTCAAATACTCATTCACCTTGGATTCATTGAAACTGGACCACATAGATAAGACCTAAAACAATGGAATTTTTTTGAGAACTTCTCATTAAGGATCGAGGATCAGAAGCGTGCCATAGACAACATTACTGTCATCTCTTCCATTGAGGACTGACAAACCAAGAAGGCAGCTACAGGGGATTCCAGAACCTGGGCAGGGTCTATCTAGAAGAACCTCATCCAATGTTGGAAGAGTTTGAGCTGTCCCTTCTAAGCTGAGCAAGGAGCAGCTTCTAGAGGCCCAAGCTTCAGCAGGAAGGGACTCAGAACTTTCTTTGTGCCCCTGTCATTGATCTACTCTCACAACCAAACAGCAGCAATAAGGCAATCAAAAGAACAAAGCTGCATCAGACTTTTGCAGTCTAGCGAGCCTCCTGCACCAGGCACAAATCTCACAGAAGTCCAGAAAACAGTTTTATCTCTTTTTTTAATTATTGCAAAAAAATTCTACTGCAGGTATTCATATCTCTGCTAAAAAACTCAAACAAACAACCCAAACAAACAAAACCAACCTAACAAAGAACAAAACAAACAAGACTCCCGAAAAACAACCACAACAACAATAATAATAATAATAACAACAATAACTCTCTAACAAAATACAAAACACTCTCAATAAAAACAACCCTAGTTAAACTGCACATTCTTAGTGAGCTACCAATAGTAGCAGGGGCAAACAATAAGGATCAGATGTGATTTGCATTAGAGCAAAAATTCTTAGTATTAACTGCATTCCTTGTCTCAAGATTGCTCATGGCTGGCTTTTTGTATATAACTGAATACAAAAAGCTATCTCACATAAAACTAACTCAACTAAAGAACGTAATTTTTGCAATTTCAATAAATTAGTGGGCAGCTTTCAGCTAACAAACTTATTAGCATTCAGCAGTCCCTTCATATTAAAATCTTTATCCATTTATGCAAGCTGACTTGCATAGATCTCTTTTATGAACTATTGTTTCACCTCAGAAAAAAATCACCTCCAGAAACAAAATTCCCAAATAAACCCTTATGACTTGTTTTCTTTGTGGGTTTGGTACTCAAAGCTAGTAAATACCATTATCTTACTTCCCTTTTTTTAATTATAGTGTCCTTTAGGGCACAGACGATGATATTGTGAAATGCCAAGAGAGTCTCCCACCCCTGAAGAGTCATTACAAGATATAGTCATTAAGAATCAGACTGCCATCTTTCTGTCCATTATTCATATTAATGATTTGTGGGATTTTTTCATATCTGACTAGCCAAAATACTTTTCCAGATTGAGGTTCTGTCTCTATTAGAGGTTTTTATTTGCCACCTACAAGAACATTCTATGAAGTTCCTTTTAAGTAAAAGCAAAAAACTCCCATCATTTAAAATAAATTTTCACTGGACTGCAGCAATGCTGTGCTTTTCAAGACAGCCCTTGAACACGGATGCTCTAATGATCTAGGCTCATTAACTAGAAAGAGATATAAATCACCATTACAAGCAGGAAACAGACTGAAACATTTAAAACTCAATTAGCACCAATGCAAGTAAGTGGTAGGCTGTAAAACTTGGCTTTTGTGTCAAAATCGAAAATTTAGCATAAGAATCAACACGAGCCTCTTTTGCTACTTTACTTTGCTGGACAATCAGGAAATATTTCTGTGTTGTAAATGGCAACAGTAGAAGAGTTTAACAGGTAACTTAAAAGGCCATTTCTATTCCCTTTAGCTTCACTTTAGTTTTTCATAATTCTTATCTATAGTATTCTAATATTCATTATTGGCTGATAGAGTTCTTCAGTTGCTAATCAGCATGAAATCATTTTGTTAGCATTTGAAAAAAAATAGAAAACTATTTCACATACGAGTATCTTTGTTTTTAAAATGCACTTTAATGCAATAAGGTTCTAGAAACTGAAAATTCCCATTTTGGAATTGCTGAGGGATACATCACTCAGACCAGAGAAATGGTATAACTGTCAAGGGTTCAGTGTGGCAGATGCAGATTTAGTAAAAAAATTACAGAAAGCACAACGCTAAGAAAAAAAATCATAATCATGCAAATCTGTCTATACACTTTTGAAATTAAGTACAGCCACAGCGTTAAAATTGTCTTAAATATATGGTTTACAACTCTAATTTCCTACTTTTTGCTCTTTTCCTTGTGCTTCATTTCATTCTATTTTCAATACATCAGGATAAAGATAGCAGAGTTATGGCTGGAGAAAAGGAAGGGAGCATGGTTTTCAAGGTCCCTATTTGTCCTGAAACTTCTGGCTGCACCAAAACGCGGGATGCTCACGATCGATTTTCAGTCTCAGTGCAGGAACAGGTTCAAGAAAAAATGAAGTACAGATGTGAAAAAAGATTAATTCCTGAATAGAACTTTGAGGCAATAGCTGTCATCTGATAATCTACTACCATACTTTTATTTTTTAAATTATGTAAGCCAGAAAAAAATCTGCCATTTTGAAAGGAGTAAGTAAACAAAAACAGTGTATATTTGAAGTAAGAAGGAAGTTTCACGTTTGGTTCAAGGCATTTTATACAGAATTTTACAGGTAATCTTCAGTCTAATGTTACCTATATGCATGAGTCATATACAGATTTTGCATCACAAATAAAAATTCTCCCTCATCACTTTCTTCATACTATTAGAGAGAAGTTTATTGCAATAGAAAAACAGAGAAACATGTACTGAAAACCATCAGGAAAACAAAGTGAAAAGTAGCATCTTCACAACACACACAAAAAAAAATGTATGAAACTGCAAAACAGCATTAAAGTTTAATACTCTCTTTAAGCTCTGCTGAGGTCCTGTAATTTTACCAAGAAGAGCTGCATCAGCTTAGACTCTGACTTGGTATGGCTCAAGAGTTCTATATAAGAGTCATCATGAAGACATCATCCCCACTTTCACTGGATTCACACTTCAGCCTTCTTCTGCACTCACAGCATCACAGGTGACATGTTCATGATGGTGCAGAAACAATTGGTGTGGAGCCAGGTCATACTGCCTTGTGCTGCCACGCTGAGCAGGGACCAGAATGGATGTCAAGAGATTCAAGTAGTGCTAAAGAACATCTGATGGCCTACAGCAGGTAGTATTCCTTCCTAGGAACCATGTACATCTCCTTTATTTTTTGTTTAAAAACCACCAAAATTCTTCTTTAGAAAGACTCCATGCCATTAGTTTCTCAATGCATAGTACTCACAATGTGAAACAGCTGTCAAACGTTAGGTGCTATTCTACAATAAAGTACGGTAATCTCTGCTGGTGTGCTTCAAATTCATTTTTAAGGACTGTAATAGACAGTGTCAACATAATGCAGGGGTAGGCACCATGCCACGCTGAGTAGCCTCCTTTACTAAATGAAGCAGTTTTAGAGCCTACAATACAATATACTCAGCCCTCACTTCAGAAACTCATGCAAGTTCTTTCTCCTCTCAATTCAGCTTTATTTGATTTTTCCATTCAAACCGAATTCTGCTTCTCTGCACCTCCAGGGCAAGCAGTTCCCACTGTATTTTGTTTAGAGAGGACACACCTGATGTTAATACTACAAATATGGGAATGCATCTGATAGTCAGACACATTATTAGGAAAGGATTTAGAGCATTCCCAATTGAAAACAAACAACTTAAACCTGAAATCACAACATCTAAACAAAATCTGATTGTAAGATGCCTTGGCATGAACAAGAATTAAGAAAAACATGCAGAGTACAATCTAATTTTGAAACTAATTACCAACAAGTGTCATTAGATCATTTTCCTTCACCTCAGCTGTTCAGCTCAAAAGTTACCTTTGGCAGGGTGACAGCCAAAGAATGAGAAAAAAATTCACCAAATCCAACCCTAGAGTAACTTAAGTCAACTTTAGTTGTTTAGAAAGCAGAAATCCACAGTTCAAAATAAAATCCACTGCATGGCCTAATTAACTAACTCTAGAACAGCAATATAACTTCACTTGAAATAATTTGAATGATTTGAAATAAAGAAAATGAAAGATCCAAATGGTAAGATTTTTTATAAAGACTAATATCATCAGTGGCATAATCCACAGGGGATTAAGCACTAAACAAGATGAGCTATCTCAAAATGAAGGCAGACCAAGGGACTGTACAAATAAACAAAGAGTTCATAAGAAGTAACATAAGGATCGTCCTTAAATCTTTGTCTGTCCATTGTGCCTTAGATGCTCTAGTCCATGAATGGACATCCAAACTGTATTAGAAATTAACAGCAGTAGACCTGCAGGAATAGGTAAACTCCTCCAAAAAACAGGCTAAATTAGCCCACCTGAAGCTCCAGCCTCTGCAATCAAACCAGTGCAAGTGTCCATCCTAATCTGTTTGGCAATTAACTTCTGGTTTCTCTTCAGCAGATCACTGCATCTGTAGGTAGGAGGAAAAAGGTTTCCAGGTGCAAGCTGTCACTGAGCAGGTGAGAAGGGCCATGCTGAGGGAGGCATCTAGCTCAAGTGTGTGGTGTGGAGGATATTTTGGTTTTGTTCCTAGGCATACTTTGGCTTTTACAGAACAGGCACAAATTTAAGCACGTGGTCCAGAGCGGTCTGTCAGTAAAATGACAAGCAACAAACAAGCGTATAAGCAATGACTGGGAAAGAATCATTCCACCTGGTCTTATGAAATACTACCCTAGTTACACAAGCTTTATGGAGATCTGGACAGTGTTACTGAATGGCATGTTGCCCTTTGCAGCTCATGTTGCTCTCCCACAAAAAAAATCTCTTATCGCACACTCTGTAAGATGGAGAAGAATCCCATTAGCATTTCTATTAAAAGGGTTTTGAAAGCAAATCCTGGAGTTAACAAGCATGAAACACCAACCACAAAATACATCTAAAAAGCTTTTGGTTTCCCAGGAGGGTTTTGGCTTTTTTTCCTTGCTATTTTCCTTAACAGCAAATCAAATAATAATAACAAATGGTTCTGATAATTAAATGCCTCCACACGTTACTGGAGGCATTCATTTCACTGCACTTACACAGAAGTACAATAACTGTATGGTATGCTGCAGCGTAGTTTATTCTTCAAGAGTACTCCTCCTGTAGTCCCTCAGGAAAGAAAATTATTAATTCACCAGATACAACAGATATTGATGTTTCTCCATCATCAGGATCCAGTCAAAAAATAACACAACACAAATTATTATACACTAACCTAAAGTCCTACATTAAAGAAAAAAGCCCAGTTATAAAGAGCTACTCCTCATCTGATAATATTTCATAACTATACATCCCCAGAAGCATACAGAAATTTCAGCAGTTTCTTATTCACTTCTAAAACTTCATGTCTTCATGCAACAAATCAATTCTAGATGGATCCAAAGAGGGCTAGGTAGGCTCTGCTGATTTTTCCAAAACTAAAACTAGAAGATGCAGTAGTGTAAGAACAAGCGCACTAACGCATTTAAAACCAGCAATTATTGGTTTGAATAAGATAGCAAAGTGTTAAAAAATCTTAATGAGAAAAAGCAAAAATCATTTCACTTGGATCCACAAAAACATCTTGTTTTCTTTTTTTAACTCCTAAATTGATAGCATCCTCTTCTGGCACAAGTTGTTGTTATTAGTCACAAAAGCTTTTTTTTAATTTATTTATTTAGTCAAGTTTCTCCAGCCAAGAAATCACAGGCATGTAACCTCATCAGCATGGAGAACAGATGGACATTCCCAACAGGGTCTCCTATCACCCCCAGCCCTGCCTCCTCTTCCCAGTATACTCAGTATTCTTAAGTGATGGGATAGAGGTTTGGCTGCCAGCACTGCTACCCATGTGCTCAATTTGCAGAGTGCCCACTTCAGTTATCTGGCCCACTCAGTCATGTTGCAGGTGCCAAATATCAGTGACTTAGAATGTTCAGGCTGCTCTCATTTTCTGCTGACATAGCACTACCGTTCCTTCACTGGATATGTATTGCCAAGAGATAGAAGAGTAAATAAGAATAATGTAACTGACCTAGTCTCTTAATATTAGCTTTTCCTCTTCCATTTCAAGTAAAAACACAGTCCTTGAGGGGTTTTTTTGCCTCATTAAAATAAAACATCTATGCTTCTCTACCTGAACCCAAACGTCAAATTCTGTACATGGTATAAAGAACACTAAGGTTGCAATGTCAGGTATTCAGTACCGAGTTCAGCCTCCTTTCTGTATGTGCTACTACCATCTTCAACTAGAGACCACAGTCTCTAGATTCCTTTCTCGCCAGGAATCTTGACACATGCAGCACTAAAGACGGACCGTAGATATTTTCAAAGAGCAGTGTTGTGGTTTTCTCCTGCTTCAACATCAGGATCCATGCTAAGGCATTGTAGTCTTTCTTTCTCACACCAGGATTCAAACACAGAGCCACTTACTTTCCTTGGAAGTTCTTCCAAGGCATGCAGCACCAGGCACAGGGGAGCTTTAAGTGGGATGTCATAACAATCTTGTCACAGGAGCCAAATTCCTGTTAAATATGTATCAAATCTGCAGATCAATTTGAGATACACAAAGCTAACATAAACTCTCAATGAAAAAACCCCTAACCAAAAAATAAAATATCCAACATGTGATGAATTCAAGCACAGTCCCCAGAACCACACGTGCCAAACTACACAATCAGCAACATCACAACCCAGGGTCTCAACCCAGGAGCTCATATAATGAGGCAAATCCAATGAAGAGCGAGCTGTAAAATGTCTGGGTTGCACGGACAAGCAGACTATGCTGCTGACTCTGCCAGGGATAGGCAGCAAGACTTCAGGAAGAGCCCAAGAAGTACAAATTCACATCTAGCTTGTGTAAGCTTGTGTCCTTTTTTGGGGCTATCTAACTTTAAATCACAGTTCTTGAAATTACAAGCTCAGGTATGGAAGTGTACCTTGTCTATGCTCTACAAGCATTAGTGAACACTCCCTGGTTCAAATTATACAAGTGGAATTGGAATGAGATAACAAAGCCTAAAGATGACACTGCGGCTGAAGTTATCTCAGATGCCATAAGTTAATGTCACTGTCATTTGTACCAATGCTGTACTGCAGAGATTAAGTGTACTGAGAGATGTTTGGTCTGATCTTCACAGCCTCTACAATGCAAAATCTGACAAAATTCCTTTGGGACTTCTGCCACAATACCTCTAATGGCTTAAACTACAGTTTATAGTACAAAAAAATTTCAAACTCCTAAGTATGCTAGCAGTGTTTTGAAAAGGAAATACTGTTAAATGAAATACATAGCTCTTGAACTCCTCTGTTTCTCTTATTAATTCTGCTCTCTGAACCCCTGTAAAGCAGGCAGAAGCACCAACTCCCATCAGCACCTACAACTGGAAGCCTTTACAAGGACAGTCGTGCTTTTGCATTTTCATTGTTTCAAGATTCGTTGTTGATCTTCATTAGGCCCTTTCCTTACCCTATTCTAAAGCTATTTTAGAGCTACTTTAAATACAAGCTTTCGAATTTATTTTTTGAAATTTGCATACAGTTCCATTTTTCATTCTGCAGTATGAAATCTCAAAAGAAAACATCAACTAGAATTCTGGCTCGTATTAACTTACAAAAAAACCCCAAACAAACCCATGTGGCTACTTCTACCCTCACATTGCTTTTGGAAGCCCTCAGAGGGCTAACTGAAGACCTTCCAGTGATACTATACCGTGAGAAGAATTCATTTGTGCACTGAGAACAGGTCAGTCGATGACCTATGCCTCTCATCATAGATGGGGAACTTTTCTTCTAATTCCCAGCTGAGTTTTTATCTTTATTAATAGGTGACCATCCATTCTTGCACCTACACTGCACCATCTTCCCTCCAGAACTTTCCTCTCAACCTTTTGTTTTCAGTCTGCACTGTTCTACCACTTCTGTACTGTTCATGCTTGGAGCATTTTGTCTGTACTTGCTTCTGTTTAATTTCATCTTGAATACAATCAATCAGAAATACGTGCACTATTCCAGAAAAATTTCAGCGGGGCTTTTAACCACACATGGATAAAAATCAGCTCAACACTTGTCTGTGTTTTTAAAAATGTCTTTTCAGACAGGACAGAATTTATCTTTTCACATTTACAGCCATTCTGCAATTAACTGTCAAAGAAGGACTTTCATCTCCACAGACAAGCTGATAAGCAGGATGCTCTCAACAGAAACACTCAGCTTCATGTACCAAACTGAGAATTTCATCCCATTTCTGCTATTGCAACCCTTAACACATCCCAGTTCTTCCCTCCTTTCCAGTCTCTATTTGACAGTGCCTTCCTCAGCAGAATTTATTTGCTCATGCCCACTGTCTTAAGCAAAGATAATGAATGAAAATATTATATACAATTTACCTCCTGATCAGCCTCCAGGCCTTCTGGCACTTCCTTTAGTAGGGCTCAGGGCACCTCATCACAGCATTGTAAAGTTGATATAGTTTTGGTGAGAATTGCCAGCCTGGGGATCTCAGTGATGACTAGATTACCTAGATGCCCAGTCTACACTCAAGCTCTCACGCAGCCAGTCAGCCCTGGAACAAATTGACTGCAATAATACAAAGCAAATATCTTCATTCTAACTTATGGTATCCTGTGACGTTCTCCTAGAATTAACTGTTATGCCCAGTACAAAGCTCCGGCTCAGAAGGATGTGACCTAGCAGCTTTTTCTGTTCTTTAGAATTGTGTCTTGTCTCCAACACCTGCATATACAGACTGGCTGCTGCACTTGCTTTTGGAGAGAATTAAGCAGATGATTTTGCATTATGTAACCTATCAGCTACTGTACCTGCTAACTTTTCTTGCCTGGCTCCCCTCTTGTTTCCGATCAAGCTCCTTACATCTTCCCTGTTACACACTGAAAGGGCAATCATCCATACCTTGCAGGAATGCTGTAGCCAGCTTTGTAATGGACCAGCCTAATGGCCAAACTTACACTTCAGCACCTTTCACTGTAACACTGCAATCTGTGACCAACATTATCCTTAGCATTTTGTCCTTGGTCGAGATGCCAACTGTGCCCAAACAGCAACAGAAAAATCAGGTCACACAAATGTGTTCACTGAAAGCAGCCAATATTATCAAGGAGTCGATGCAAAATTGCTGGGTTGCCCTTCCCTCAATACATGTCTTAACAAGTACTTAACATCAGGATAAAGCCGGTAAGACATAGCATTGCATCAATACTGAAACTCTAGTTAAAGAACCTGTAGTTCACAGCACCATTTACAAGACACTATGGTGGTTAACTTCCAAATGTCACCATTAAAAAACCTCTAGGCACAGCAAGCTTTAAATACTGGAGGGAAGAGAAGATGGAATTGCAGATGCATAAATTGCTTTTACAGGGCATTGTGAGACAGGTTGTTTCCTCCCTCGTCCCTTTTAGGTACAAAAGCTCTCCCAGTCACACAACCCAGGACAATAAAGATGGCTGTGTCCATGGTTATGCAGCTGCGCATAACTTGGCTTCATTCAGCTTTCTCCATACGTTCCATTTGGTCCCACAGGTCAGGACTCCGAGAGTCAATATCGCACTGCCTGCTGAACTGCCAACACATTTACTAATTGAACAGTTAGTTACAGCCTTAGATCCACTAAAGTGAATAGAACAAGAAGGAACAACTACCTGCCATGACACAAAACTGCAAATAAACAATTTCCAAAATGGAGGAGGATTCAATTACCCCCGGGAGGCTGCCATAAGCCAACAATGTGCCCTTGCTGCAATGAAGGCTAAAGATTCCCTGCCTGAGGGAGGTGATCCTTCCTCTCTGCTCAGCACTGAACACAACTGAAGGACATAGACATACCAGACACAGTCCAACAAAGGGATGCAGAGGTCATTAAAGGATGGGTATTTCTCCCGTGAGGAAGGGTTGCAAGAGCTAGGACTCAGAGAAGACTTCTGAGAGAAGAATGCTTTCAGCAGTGTCCAGTGACAGGGCAAGAGTCAGCAGACACAAAATGAAACACAGCATGTTTTCTCCGAACACATTTTCCCTGCAACAGAGTGTGCACTGGCACAGCTTGCAGCCCAGGGAGGTTGTGGAGTCTCCAACATCGGAGACAGTCCAAAGCTGTCCTGAGGTTTCTGGGCGATCAGCTGTAGGTGGACCTGCTTGAGTCGAGCTGGACCAGGAAATCCTGAGAAGTCCTTTCCAACCTCAGACATTCTGTGATAATAAGACAGCAGGATGCTCTAAACACCTTAGAAATCCCTAAAATTTTGCCTCTCCACCCATTTGCCCCAGAAACATCATACAGCTGTAATATCTCAGATGCATGACAACTGGCAGCCACAAAGCCTTCTAACTACTGACTATCCGCTCCCTTTGTCTCTGGAAACAGCATGCTACTATCATTACAGCTTTGGCTCAATACAAAGCTTCATCAGCTATGGTACTACGGATAAAGTACTATACATGTGGTGGGGAGGGGGAGAAAAGCCTCAGGAAAACTTCAGCAGCATGTATTAATTTCAGTGAACTACAGCTGCTACAATGAAGCACAATAAAGGAGTTCCTCTTTTTTCTTATCTGTCTGCCACGTACACATATACATGCTTCCAGGAAATATTAATAGTTTGCTTTACCCTAGCGTTTCTGATAGAAACACAAGCAAAATTACTGCTTGCACCTTGAACATCAGCAAGGTCTCAAAGGTCCACTGACAGCACCCTCTCAGCAGTAGGGCAAAGCTCCTATCCAAAGATCTGCATTCAGTCAGTCGCTAAGGGCTCAGCAGGATGACCAAAGTTCAGCTGGCAAAAGTCCAGATGGGACAGCAAAAGCCACATTCTTCTTCTAAAGACCCAGCAAGGTGGTCTCCTGTTTGCACACTGCTGCAATGTCTCGAGGCAGGCTATTTTAATATCTGCAGAGAAGAGTCCCTTGTTATCCCAAATGTAACCCGTATGCTTTAGGTCATCCGGGATTTGACACATTCTCTGCTCCTGTCAGTCAGCACTTACAACAGGGGAGTGACTTTGCCCAGGAACTGCTCTTGACAGCTGGTTGTCCCTTTTAACCTTATTTTCTTTTTGGTGCAACTTCAGACAAGAAACATTGCTGATGACATAATTGCTAAAGCTGCAGGTTAAGTTCATGAGCAGCATATCAGCCATCTGGCACGATCTGGTCACCACACAGAAACAGGGTAAACATCTTCACAGCAGCCAAGTACCACCCATGGTGAATCCAGCAAGGGAAAGGACTGTTCACCAGCAACGATCCATTACCCATTTGACAAAAGCACCAGCTACATATTATGAGTCAGACACCTCTGTAGGCGACTCTAGAGAGTAATTACAGGTTGGTTTGTTTTTCTTAATATTGACACCCAGGCATGGAATTACAAAGACTCTCTCTTTACCTCCACTTCACAGCAAAAGCCACCCCACAGCACAGACAATTTCTCGGCAGCAATAAGCAGCACGTCCATCCACCCACACCACTAAGCTTGCACCTCAAAAGAAGTTTAACCCTTCTAAAAAGAAACTTGCACTGAAATACATAAACTTACAAGAGGCATCTGCTCCATACCATTTAGTTTAAAGACATTGCAACATTCCCATCAAAAAAACACTTGCCGTAGCTAGCACAAGGCTATTTTAAATCCCATTGTTTGGTTGGACTTGCTGGGGAACAAGCAGTTGGGTATAATTCCCCTTCCACAAAGGTGAAGTTATGGAAAAGGGGTTCTTCTGTTGGCATCTGCGCAACCTGGTCTACTGGAAGGTGCCCATGGCAGGGGTAATGGAACTAGATGATCTTTAAGGTCCCTTGCAACTCAAACCATCCTATGGCTCTCAGATTTCAGTTACTGCTTTCAATGAATATCATGCCTGTCACTCAAAAAACCCTCATCTATATCTGTACCAGGTAATGGGCATCCTGCACTAACAACACTCCTGATATTTTCAGGCAAGACACCTCAGCTAGACACCTAGTATCTATGATGTGCTCCTCAAAGCATGTGCTGGCAACTACAAATCAACCACTTGCATAGTTATTAGATATTTTTCCAAGAACAGGGTGTTTAATTGTATCAGTTTCACAAGATTAGTCATAAATATTTGGTGTACATATCCTAATGCAATAACACAGTATGCCCTAGCAATTAGGATGAGAGAGTGATGTAAAACAGTATTCTTAGAAGAGCAAGTAAATTTTTTTACATCACATTCAGAAATCCCTTAGGTATATACACAGGTATATACATATGTTTTGTGGACGGAGATTATTGTTACGTTCCCCACTAGTCCCTTTCTTTAAATCTCCCGGTTTCTCTCAACCTCATTTGTAGATTTGCAATTACCCTATGGAAATGTAGCAGATTTGGATGCAAATAAAAATCACCATCTTCAGTAATGGCCTCTTGAGAAAAAAAGTTTGCTTCAAGATGCACATTAAAACTAGGAGAATCAACTATGCACTGTCAGTCGTTCCAGTAGCTTCCTACTATGGTAGGTGTCTGGGGATAAAGAGCTGGAACTAATTTCCCCTTTTAATTCCATTTATAAGATCTCAATGATCTCCATATACAGTTCTTTGACCTTCCTTGGCTGTACCAGTCAACCTTGCAACATTTGCCTTACACATCCATAAAACTAAAATGACTGTAGAGTACATACTATAATCTTCAGGTCATTTTCATAATACTGCCCATACTGAAACTAAATATAAGATCTGACAGTGGAAACATTTACAAATCAAAATTTTGCAAAAAATGATATTAAAGGTACTAAAACTAGATTTTCTAGAAAACGCAAAATTAAACTGTTATGTATATGCTAAATATGTCACTTTGCTGGCTTCATACTACTACATGTTTATCCTTCTCTTTCAAGCAATGATATAAAAGCAGAGTTCCATCTTCTGTACATGGGTAGCACCACAGATTACTACTGCCTCACGGCTGAACCTGAAAAAAAAAAATCGCTTAACTGTCTGTCCTGGTGTGAGAATAATGTTGGTAACTGCACCGAAATTTAATGGTTATTGTAGTACAAAGAATTTTTCCCACAAATGCTGTTTAGTTCAAATTCTTAACACTGATTACTTAGCATCAGTAATCAAAAAAACCACCACAAATCTAAACCAGAGGGGACAAGACTTTGTGGGACAAACTGATTTCTGAAAGAGAAACTTCTTTTACTAGATGACTGCAGAGAGCTTGGCATAATGGTAGTGCAATCTGATTAGCATGGCCCACTGCTTTTTTTATTAAATAATAATTTACAATAATAAGCTGTCAGATGACAGAGATTAAAATAATTCAATATTACAGTAAATTCAGGTGGTACTAAATACATGACCTAATTTGATTCTTAGATGAGATTCTATGATACGTTAACTGACCACGAGGACTCTCCTTCTCTGAATTAACTGCTCCATGTCAGGAGTGTGTATTCATCTTCATCTCGGCTATCTTGCTGACATACTGGCACATCCAAACACGTGGCAACAGCCCTCCTCTGCAGTGGATATACAGATAAAATGAAGCCCACTTATAATCCCAACCCTTCCTTTTCACAGGGGCTGGATAACACGGAGCCCCACTCCAGGGCAGAAGTTCAAAAGGAGAAATCAGTCATCCCCAGTGCATGCACAAAAAGCCCCCAAGGCTTGTGTTTCAATACTGCATCTAACCCCAAAATCAGCTGCCTTTTGCCAAAGTCATCTACCATCCAATGAACAGGACATCATCAGCAAAGCACTGAGAAGAGTCCCATGTTACACTGGTAGATAGCAGAGGACCCCAAGTTCAACCCTGAAAGAAAAATATATGTATTGGTACTGGCTCGCTCTCAGATGTTTTGGCACAGGAGCAAGAAAAAACAGTCTCACACGTACACGAGCAAAAGGATGCATAAAAGCAAAATATGAAAAAAGTGATGCAAGCAGATGGCAACACGTGCCTATAGATTAACTATATTCTTTCAACCATCAGCTGCTTGAAAAAAGACAACTGCATACACCAAAGCATTCTGTTACACATCAGATTTTTTATTGCTGCAAACAGTTGATTCAAAGGGAAAACCACCTCATCTTAAATTTTGAGATAGAACAGCCATTGGTTTTGTGAAGAACTTATGCAATGCACACCTTGAAGAAATTCTCTCAAGCCAGGGATGCTGCAAGACATATTTCTTCTTGCTTTCACTTGTAGTTGAATTTCTATCTGCTGCCAACTTTCATCAAACCTAGCTACTTGCTACAGTGCTATTAAATTAACACTTGCCTACATTTGTAGACTATTCTCTGAGATGCAAAGCTATCCCTCCTCTCAGGACACTCCACCCTCTGGAGGATAAGCAAGATGCAGATGTGCTTGATGAGTTTATGCAAGCAAGCTTGTATTTCTTACACAGAGGCCTTTCAAGCTGTACTTATATGTCTGCTAAAAAGACAGGAAGTGTCCTCCATGGCCAAAGAAAAAGATGCTTCCACAGTGAGAAGGAAGCCACCACCATTTTGATACAAGGTACAGTTACATTATCTGCAGCAAATTCGTCAGTTTGTAAAAAGCAAGAAAGAAATCCCTCAAATACATGAATGTGTGACTGCAAAAATAACTGGATGCTGCCTTCAGGGCAAAGAACGCAAGATTTCCAAGGCTTGCTGTAAGGCCAGAAAGGGAAGTATTCCTCCTACATCTGTTTGCAAACCACATATTTATGGGTTTATCAGAGCAAAAGGGACGTGGATTTTAAAAGTGGTCATCTTTCCTCACTGTACTGTTTAGCAACTCAATGAGTAAAAGCAGGGAATTAATCTCAAGCACAATTACATATTTAAAATCCATTCTTGCCTGTTGCTATTCAACTATTTCTTTGTGTTCCCTAAGAAATAATCCAGTAAATTATGTTCTGCCTTAGTTTGGCCTCTGAATATTTTTCATCTGTTAGTTCTGGGTTGTTCCTGTTCTGCTTTTAAGGCACGCTCAGGCAGCAGATTGTCCTGCATGGTCTGGCACAATTAGATTGCACTCTGCAATTCTGCATTTCACTCTCCTGGAGAGAACCATCTGGCCTACAGGTTTTAGATACTGACCACCTGGGTGGAAGCAACTTCATTAAAAATGTTAAAAAAAAAAAAGGGTACTGTTGCACAGTGCTTCCACTCACTTAGGATGCACCTGTACAACAAAAATACTCCCCGTGTTTTTAATGTATTACATATATACCTTCTTGTTACTAAAGTATTTAGTAATCGAGGAGTTCACAGAGTGGTTTTTTTCTGCTTTGTTTCAATTTAGTGTATTTTTGTACAGTGCCTTAAACTTCTGCAAAAATCTAATGGATCTTTTCACTGGCTTCTCATTGGAGAAGATAGCTAGAAAATATGTATATGAACAGTCTAAATTAGTTTAAAATTCATAAGGAAACCACAACAGTGAAGTCGGAAGAGGTAAACAAAATATTTGAATTAAAGAGAAGGAATTAAAAAGGGAACTAACTTTTTTTTTTCAGTTGAGAAGTATAAACTGCATAGAAAAAATTACACTCTGAGCTGGGAGAGCCTCCTTAATCTTGTCAGCACGTATGAACAGGGAGCTTTTCAAAACCTTTTAACATCTGCCTGATTCTGTCCCTTGTAAATCCTTATCCATTTCAGTAGGATGAAACAAAGACCTAGGCAGACTACTTTCTAAAAGCCTTTGGCTACAGACAGCCCACTGCACACATCATTATACACAAATCCTCAGGGTAAAATAAAAAAATAGGCTACAAGGAAATTAACTCAGTCTTCAAATCCTACCATTTGCTTGGATGTTGTTTTCTGGCAGCTCATAATCCATATCAATTTTGTTTTCTGGCAGTTCATAATCCATCTCAATTTACCTTTTTAACCCCTGGAATCTTCTGTTTTCTGGAACACTACATTATTTGTATCGCTTGTTTGACACTCTGCTCCTTTGAATAGTAAATAAGCAAAATACACATTTCATCCATGTCCCATTGCTTTTACAGCTTTACAGAATGAGCCAGCTACTGATGCAACCTTTCTGATATGCACCACATTGACATACCTTTTCCAAGAATAAAGCTTCAAACCTTCACATGCTCCAAGAGAAAACATAAGGCCATAACACCTAATTTTCAATGTTTTTTAAAATATGGGGGTTTTTTATGTCTTCAGCACAAAGACTGGAGCAACATATCAAGCCACTCTCTATAGAGAAACTATGTCCTGCCGCTCTACGAAAGGCACATTCCTTTTCATTTCTATTACAGTTTCTGAACCGGATCAGTCTGTAGCTTCTATGGGTAAGAAAAAGTAGTCCAAATTAACAGAACTAATGAGAGGGGGAGAGGTGCATATGTAGAATAATAAGAACAATAAGAAACACAACAAAAAATAATGGTTAAATACCACTGAGGGCTCATCTCTTCATAAGTGACTGTACCGAACATTGTAAAATAGCATTTGCAATGACTGTGCTTGGTCTCCATGTTAAAGAAGGGAAATAGAAACATGTCAAAGAGCAATACCACCAGGCATGTTTAGGTAAGGAATTAACAGATTGACCCGTGTTCTTCTCAGGTCAAATCTCAGATAATGTTTTGCTCTTTCAAGCTTTCCTTTAAGATCTTCCAATTAGTTCTCTACCTAAAACATTAATTTTCCCAGTGATTACTATGTACTCATCCTTTTGCCCTTCCCCAGAAATGGCTGCATGAAGATGCAGTGTCACTGACATGACCACGATAGTGTTCAGTCATTATTCCCACTACAACCTTTGGAACTCACAGCTTACAGGTACTACAGGCTTCACTCAGCCTAGCAGAAGTAAATGTTTTCTTCTTCTGGAGACAATCCAGTGACAAAAATGTCATTACAAGTAAGGGGCTCAGTATTACAGCCACCCGGAATTGTGTTAGGGACAATACAAGTGGTCACTTCCACATAAGATATTGAGGCAAAACAAAGACATTAGTGGCTGCCTATGCTAAGTGGCTCCTTATGCTAAGAACTGCAAACAGCTGCCAAGAGCAATCAGTCTGCCCAAGCAGAATATAATGAGCTAACAAATAAAAATAAGGAATGGAAAAGGCACATTAGTTTCCATAAAAAGTTGCTACCAATGCAGGAACCAAAACAGTATTAACACCAAGGTCTCTTGTGATATTTATTGCTTCATACTGCAGCTACCTCACAGAAGACTAAACAGAACTCAGTATAACAGAAACATCAGGCAGAAAGGCTGTACGGTACCTCGGGACAGAGGTAACCTAAAGAATACCTATTTCAATCTTATTTACATGTATGCTATTACAAAATTAGGAGACACCTAAAAGATGTTCAAAGAAAAACATTCGGACCAAAATGTTAAGAGCAAATAAAAATACAGTTGAAAGCTCTGCAAACATGAGCAGCAACACAAAGATTTGTTCTGCCTCTGTCACAGTTCACATGGGTACAAGAACCCTTAAGCTGTTTCTGAGACCACAGCTCACTACATTAAAACTCTCTTCAGCAAACACTCTGCCAAGCTATGAAATATTTACTACAGCAAGAACCATCGCTCAGGACTAACAACAGCCATCCATTAAGCAGAGGGCCAAGCTTTATATTTCCTTTGAGAACCACAGCAAACAGCATTTGCTGCCATTCTTACTTTAAAAGTCAACTTCTAAGTGAATTAGAAGTTAATTCTTCCTAAGTTGGGAACCAAGAACACACATTTCAGAGATTACAAGTCTCTTAATATCCAATTCCTAAGGAAAATGGACATTTACTAATACACTTTAAATATTACACTAGGTACTTCAGAAGTGTCACACTTACTGAAGTCTATCCTGGATGTAGTGTCTAAAATCAATATATGGCAATATTCCAGCACTCACTGCAGTAGAGCTACTACCATTACCGAATGCAGACAAATTATATTTCATACTATGGGATATGAGATGCAAAAAAAGGCCAAAAAGGTTCAAGTCCAACCAGGGGCTAAATTTAGCTGTTTAAATTCCAAAACCACACAATTTATAAAAGTCTGAGATGAGAACTGTAACAAATACACATAATAATTTGTGCACAGAAGTATTTTAAATGAACTTAAAAACCAAACCAAAACGCACAAACCCCCCAATGACCCCCAATTCAGAAATATTTAAAGTAGGTTCCATTCTGCTGGAGAGAAGAGACAGCCAATCTTCTTTACATTAAGATTGCCAGGTTTTTGTTTGTTTTTTGTTTACAATGTTGCATCTTTCTCCAGAATTTATTAATTTTTTTTTTTAAATCTTTTCACAAACCTAGATGAGATAAACTAATGCATCTTCACATTTCCTCACACCCCAGTAGTCAATTAAACAGCTTTTTAAAGTGAAACTTTGTGTTTCTTTCAAGCAGATGAATACTCAACAAGTGCTAAGGCACCTCTGTAGCAGAATATTAGGCTGTATTACAGCATGTCAGACTATGATATAATGTCTTAGGTATGTAAACATCATCTTGTGACTGCCCTGTGGCTCTGGGACAGTGACACATGGCCACCTTTCCTTTTGTCTATTGGTTGTCTTAACCAAAACAATCTTTGGACTATAAAATCAGATGAATTTGCAATAAAGAGCAGACTCCATTAGCTTCTCCATTTTGGCCCTTGTACAGTTTGTATATAGACTGTCTTTCTTCCCTGGATCCTCTGGATCAGCACCATGCACACAAAGCCAGTATGTTTTGTCGGCAGTTGTGGTTTCAGAGGGTCCTGATCCCTGACACCACCAAATTGATGATTCCATTCTAAGGGATCTCAAAACACAACTGGACAACAAGATTCACTGTGAGCTTATTGAAGAGACCTGGATTAAAGTCAGAGGGGTGTCATATACCTTGAGGCTTCACAAGACACCTGCCTGTATTCAGAGAAAGGGTGCCTCAGCCATCTATCTTCCACCTTGCCTACAAAGACATTCCACAGACTTCGAAGGGCAGATCTAACTTTTGGCATAAGTTACTGCCTTGTTCCTGACTTTAGACTCACTTACAGAATAAGCTCAGTAGCAAAAGATCTCACCCTTCTGTATTGGAGCCCTGATGTTTTAAACCTCACATATGAATTACGACAGCTGATAAAGAACTGGCACACTGGTATCAAAAACCTGCACCTCAGGGGAAAGTTCTACATGATCCACATACCAGTCCACAGACACAGCATTTAAAGGACAGTTGAGATAATGTGAAAACTTGTACTGATTCCATGTGTTTCTGAGGAAATGAAGTGAGAGAGAGAAAGCAATCTTGAGACAGAGCAAAGAGAAACAACGGGAAGATCCAAGGCCAACTGCACTGAGAACACAGAGAGAGGACTGAATGTCATGGATAGCTTTGAAAGCTGATGCAGAGGAATATGTGGAGGAAGATGACTGGATAAGAACTTGCATAGGGCTTCTTAACAGGCAAAAGTGCTGGTGTGTTTTCAATGAGAGAACTCAGCACAACACTAACTGCTCCAAAAACATATTCCATGATGCTTTAAGAAATGGACACTTCTGAATGATTTTCATTTTCCTGTTTGAGAGAATGTTTGTCAAGTTGTCCCCAGAAAGAGAGGTATAAATTCCCTCCTCCTCACCATACTGTCAGCAAGAGGTTCTTGTGCAAGAAAATAGGAACTAATAAACAAATTCAAGCAGACTTAAGTCATTCTCAGCCTCACTACGTAAGCAGTCTTCACCCAAATATGAAACAATGTTGGGTACCTGTCCTAGGAAGGCTGGAACACTGCTTAGGATGCTGCACAAGGAAAAGACAGAGGGAGAAGGAGACAACACTAAGAAATCACCACTTCATGTCTCCACAGCCTAGGTGAGGAATACAGCTTAAAGTTTCCTATCAGAACTGACTAAAAAGTCAAATACCTGTTGGCACTCCATAGATGAGGTCAGTTAGTAAATTAGGGACATTCCCAGCCTTTATCAGAAATAGTGTGGCCAACAGGACCAGGCCAGTGATCATCCTCCTGTCTTGGCAATGGTGAGGTCACACTTTGAATCCTGTGTTCAGATCTGGGTCCCTCACTACAAGGACACAGCGGCGCAAAGCGAGTCCTGAGAAGGACAATGAAGGGTGTAGAGAGTAAGTCCTATGAGGAGCGGCTGAGGGAACTGGGGTTGTTCAGTCTGGAAAGAGAAGCTTTAGGGAAGACCTTATTGCTCTCTAAAACTACCTGAAAGGAGGTTGTACAAGGAAAAGTTACTGAAAGGGTGGTCAAGCATTGGACAGCCATCCAGGGTAGTTGTGGAATTCCATCCTTGGAAGTGTTCAAAAAAACATGTGGATGTGGCATTTGAGGATATGTGAACGTGATAATGCTGGGTTACCAGTTGAACTCAATGATCTTAGAGGTCTTTTTGAACCTAAACAACTCTGTAATTCCATCATAAAGATGATACATCCTAGAACAAGCAGATCCTTTACCAACAGAAACTAAATTTCTTCATAATCTTTGCAAAGGAGAACAAGTAGCAAATGGCTGCTAAGACAACAGAAATCACTTTTTAAACTGGTATTCCTTGGAATACCACAAAATGAAACTTGCAAGGATGGAATTCAAAATCCTGGGAAAACTGCAGCAAAACAGCATATAAACATGCTTCATAAAAATATATCTAGTGTATAATCAGCTAGTATTCAGTATACAAGTAACAAACACAATTGCAATTCAAGCCATAACTATGAGCACTGGCTCATGCAATTTTTTTCCTTTTGAAGAAGAATGTTATCTTATTTACTGCAAACACCACAAATATGGGATCATAGACTCATAGAATTGTTAGGGTTGGAAGGGACACCTTGCAGATCATCTAATTCCAAACCCGCTGCCATGGGCAGGGACACCTTCCATCAGATGAGGTTGCTCAGGGCCCCATTCAGCCTGGCCTTGAACACTTCCAGGGATAGAGCATCCATAACTTCTCTGGGCAACCTGTTCCAGGGCCTCTTACCAGTGTTTGAGTAAAGAATTCTTTCTAAATTCTAATCTAAACCACGTGCCCTCTTTCAGTTTTAAAACCATTGCCTCTTGTCCAAACATTATACGCCCACATAAAAAGTCCTTCTCCCTTCTTTTATAAGCCACCTTAAGGATCTGGAAGGCTGCAATGAGGTCTCCTTGAAGTCTTCTCTTCTCCATGATCAACAATCTCAGCTCTCTCAGACTGTCTGCACTGGACAGATGCTCCAGCCCTCTGAGCATCTTCATGGCCTCCTCTGGACAAGCTGTAACTGGTCTGCTTTAAGCATCTTTAAACTTGACATCAAATGCATACACTATCTGATGCTTCACCATCATAGAGTGCATTATGTGTGCACATATACAGATGAGTGCTTGAAACCCAACTCGAAGTAAGCGTAATCCTTGTATCTTGTATGTGCATATCTAAACACCAATTTCAGATTTTCTTTAAGCATAGAAGTGAACAGTTCACATCCCTTACGCTAGTTTCACTGCAATGAAAGCAAATATAATATTTTCATTTTTTGAGCAACTATCACAAGTATAATTTTGGCATATTTACCAGATAGAAATCATACTGAAGATGCATCATGTCATACTGAATTTTTTGATGACAAAACCATCACAGCTCATTTGGCACAAGATGACTGAAACATTGAGTTTAGTATTATTCTACATATGCTCAGAAAAATATCAGAAGATTTTCCATATAAAAGCAATTCAAGGATTATAGTAAATTTCTTCACAAGAAATGTTGCATTTCTCCTATAATTTAAATACCATAGCATAGGAAAATTTAAAAATCATTACAGGCACAGCAAAAGCATATTAAGCATGCCCAGGTTATACATTTATCTTACAAGGTACTGGTATTTATTCTTTTCCAAGCACTCAGGAAAATACTTTGTTTCAAAGAAATGACAAAGTACCTACAGCCTGAGGGTTCATGGCAGCCTCAGCTAATCATGCTCCTGGCCATTGCAGTCCTCCTCTCTCCCCTGCTCCAGCTCTTGGTCCCACACATCCTCAAGTAAAATGAACTGCTTAAGCACGCTAAACCAGCAAAAAACCAGGCACTGCATTTAATTACATGATTTTTGCCAATATAAATTTCAGTAGGCTCAGCAGGCTGGAACATCTGAACACAAATGGGTCCAGAGGAGCTCCCCAGTCCAGGGGGACACGACAGCCAGTGGGCAGTTCTGCTGCAGGCTGCTGTCACAGAACAGCCCTCAGCCAGCCAAGCTGGCCACAAATGCTGCACAAGAGGTAATAGCCAATCTTGGAGGAAAGGGTCACTTACACTGGCTCAGCATTTCAGGATGTACAAGGAAAATGCAGGACCTGGATCCCCCCAGCTCTAGTCACCTGAGGAAAATATCAGAGCAAAACAAGTCCTGCAGCAAAGTTTTGCTCTCTTCGACTGACAATGCATACAATGCTATTATAATATTCAGTGATTGCATCAGATCAAAAAAGGTATTTGCAGCTATGTAGCTGGCAAACTAACAGCAATGACAGTACAAGAACATGCTCTAAATTCCTTATGTAATGAGCTGAATTTACTATTACTGACAGTTTTATAAAACTGTCTCAGCATTTTAACTTTAAACCCCCAAGAAGCAACAGCTTACATTACAAAATAAGAAAAATATGAAGAGCAATCTCTTCATATATCTCAAATAAGGAAGCAATTAAGACTTGTACTTTTTCCGATATCATCAAGGACACTGGAAAATTGCAGAGAAAACAAGAAGATTGCCAGGAATTACACTACTTAAGTAGATGAAAGGATGGGGAACAAGTGGGAGGAAAACGAGCCATCTTCCACATTGTGTAGTTAATTTTCCAATTGAATTGTCATCACAATGCTTTTACTTCAGAGTTTATCATACAATTGTAGAGACGTGAACTGCTATCAAATCTTCCAAATGCAACTAAGATTCAGTCCAGAACTACACTATCATCTTTATGCTAAACACCACAAAATAAGCCGTTCTGAAAACTTGCAGGAAGGTGAGGTTGCTCCAAACCCCAACGTAGCAAGCAGGATTGATCTTAGTTTCTCCAAATCTCTGCTTTTTCCATCAAAAAACTGGGTCACCCGAATATTTTTTGTTTTTCCATATCTAACATCAAGATACTCAGTTTATAAGCCATAACCCTTGAAATACTGTACTTGTCCAGATGCAGATCACGTGTTCTTTTCTGAAGGATTGAGTTCTCTCTTCAAGAGGTATCAAAGAATACTGAATTTGCACTTAAAGATGTGATGCACAATATCCTTCAAAAGTGTATTTATGCAACATAGAAAAAGAAAGCAAGGAGGGATAACAAAAAAAGACCAACAAGCACTAGCATTGTCAAAATCCTCCTCCACTAGACACAACTGCCCAGTTTGATTGTGTCTACTGAGTAAGAAACTACTGAAAAATACACACCTCCACAGTATTTTAAAAATATACTTGCACCCTTCTGTTTGATCCAAGAATCTTCCTCACACCACAGGCAGGCACATGCCTGCCACGGGATGCGAGGCGTAAGGTCGTTTTGCCTGGCTAGTTCTTGCTAGATCATGATGCAAAAGGTACAAGGGTTAATCTTTGCTTTACAGAGCTTGGTTTTCATTGATATTTCATCCTTCCCTTGCAGTACATGAACTCTATTGCGTCTTGGCGACTTTTCTATTGCCTATACTAAGTCAGGGCTAATGTTTTAATTTGTTTAGTTTGGGAGGTTGGTGCGGTTTGGTTTGATTGGTGGAGCTAGAGTTGGGCTTCAAGACTATCTGGGAATAAGCAGATATCTTTCAGGTGTAAGCTGAATGCTTTGTGTTGTAGCAACATCTTGGTGATCTAAGCGCACCTTCCAGTACAGCTACCTTGTTATGACTTACCTCATCTTTAACTTAATTTGGCATTAATTAGTAAGAGTTGGATGGTTTGTGAGGAGGGTGATGGGCAGTATGTACATGTGGTTTAAAGGGCACTCCTCGTCTTTGATTAGTGTACTCAAATAATGTACAGAGAAGGTACCATGGAGACCCAGACTAAGGAGCCATTGTAATGAAGACTTTCCATGTGTCCAAAACAGTGATATTAATATACTAATTATTTCTTCACAGCGATGTTTAAGCCTTCTTTAACAGTCAGAATAATTAAGGAAAGGACAAGAAACAGCACTTTTTCCCTGCGATTCTATGAAGCGTTTCTGCATGATCAAGCTAAAAGGACAGCCATCATTTGTCATAATGTCTACCAAAAGATTTAAAACCCACTGGAACTATATGATGAAAGTAGAGAACAAATAATTTCTCATTTCTCTCAATCTTTCTTGCATCACCTTTCACACCCTTTTATCCTCAAGAAGAGAATAAAAGGCTCCTATATTGGACAACATTTACTAGGTAGATTGCTGGTTTTCCTTATATATTTTATTCAGAATGCAAATACAATCTTAGTTTTAAACTTCATCATAGCCAAAAAGACTAGGCTTTTCTTTTTTCACATGATTTTGACTGCGTGGTTTTTCTTCTAATTTCTTATTGATATATTCAAAACCAAGCAACTGTATTATGTGTGACATAAAATACATGTTTTTTTCAGCAAAAACAGTAATTAAAAAATCTTATCCTTCCACCTAACTGCATTACAATGAAAGGTTCTCTTCTGTTTATTTTACAAGTCCTATTGTCACAGTAGTGCAGGAATACACACTGGGAACATCTGGTGGATCAAAATAGGAAGGTGTTGGGCAGAAAGTTTCTTCTTTAGGAAGGCTCATAAGATAAAGGTTTTTTTAAAAAAATGTATAAAACTATCAAACTTTCCTTTTCAGTCGAAGCTACAGAAACCTCTAAAATTTTATGAGACAACTTTCATGCCCTGTTACTCAACCTCTAGTACAAATTTCGCATTGAAAACTGACTAAGCAAGCCAAAGAAGCAGCTTTTGAATTCCTACTGTTTAGGTTTTCTAAATGACTCTCTTCTGCTTTCTCCTTTCTAATATTTACCTCTACACCAGGCTTTCTGTGCCTGTTTCTAAATTACATATATATCATGTGAGTAATCTCTTCTGGTTGAAAATGTAATTTATTTTAATTGGAAATGAAAACTTGTTTGAGGGGTGGCAGGAGGAAACTGTTCCTATTTCCTGCTATAGTTCTCTCAGCATCTAATTACATTCATAAAGAAAAAGAATGGGGAGTCTGTGTGTTATTCAGTTTAATGTGGTTAATTACACTATTCCCCATATGCATGCAAATACACCAGAGCCTCACAACTGATACAGCACCCACACAGCACATTTATCAGCTGTAACAATTGTGTTTTGAGATCACATACGGTACACATTCCAGATATAAATACTTGTTTACTGGAAAAGGTTTCTATTTCACAGGAAAAAAACCCATAAAATGCAGCAGAACAGACATCAAATAAAAAACACTAACCATTCGCATCTGTATTTTCCACAAAATTCTTGTCAATATGAATTAATTTGCTGCAAATAGAAACATATTCTTCTTACTGAAATGCCTTTCTCCATGCTTTTCTGCAATAAGTTACTTTAGGGAAGCCTTTATTTACACCCCCATGCCTCCAAATACTAAGAGGGCTGGAACCTGTTAGTTCACTTCGAAAAGCCTGAAGAGACTTGGACCACCTCAGAACGGAATTAAGGTACCAGTCAGATTTTTTGCAAGTCAGATTCTGTGCCTGGGTCTTCCCAATGACATAAAATTAATATTTTAAACCTTAGCTATCTCTGTGGCCAGGGTTTCAGTTGGGACAGTGACATATCAGGTGAACACATCCTCCTCATTATTACCTTTTCTTCAGTCTTGCACAAACCAACGCTTTGTGAGCCCAGAGGCAGACAGAGGTAAATGGTCAAGCAGGGTGCAGATGGAACAGCTGCTGGCACTCAAAACAGCCTCTGAACACCATACTCTCTCCTCCATACACTCTGGTAAGCTTTATAGGGAAGAATCATCAGTCACACACTGCAGAGTAATAGCTTTTAATGACAGCTTAAACGTCAACACTGCCTGTCCCAGGAAGCACGTGTGAAAGGACCTGGTCTTGAGAAAAGACAGACAACTCAGTGCTCAGAGAAGAACTCTTCCAAGGCCATATTTTTCAAGTCACCAAGGGAAAAGAACAAAAAAAGGTAAAAGGAATTGTATATGGTCCTCCTTCGATGAAGCGTCAAAGAAATGTTTCAGAAGCGTAGCATGAAACCATCTGGGCTCAGATGAGTCCCTGGGGTTCTTGGAGCAAAACAGACAATATGGATAATTGATAAAACAAAAGTAGACGACAAGAGCGATAGTCTTGATGCTAGAAGAGTATGATGGCTTTTGTGAGGAATTAACCTCTCTCACTAAACAGTTGGAACAGTAGGTGGTCTGTTCAGAAACACTATGTTAAGAGGGAAGGAGGAATGTGTGCAAGTTGGAAGATGATGATGAACTATTTAAGAAAAGCAGTGGCAGAATTTACCCTGATATACCTTTGAACCTGGCCCTGCTTTGAACAAGGGGCAGCACCATGTGACTTTCAAAGGTACAGGCCAACCTAAATTATTGTGTGATTTTTAAGGAAAGGGCTTAATGTAGGAAAAGAACAAAACAAAAATAACATTATCTTCACTACTGAAACCTATGCTGAAAAAAGCTTTAGTTTGGAGAATAGGTCACTGGTGCCTAGGCAAAGAGTATAATGAAAAAAGAGCAAAAGAACCTAACTCCTACTGCTACAAAGTCTTAGCCTTTAACTATTCAATTAATGTTACACCTTAAAGGCTCTCCTCAAAGGAAGAAAGCTTTATTAAAAACTAGGAAAGGTGATACTCATATTCTCGACATTCTTATAGATATAAAATAAATATTTATACCCTGAGGTTTTAGAAGACACCCTCCTTCCCCAAGGTTTGCTCAACTAATGTAAAAACTTGGAATTTTTGCTTATGCAGTTAAAACACATTTCCTTCTGCCATAAAATCTATACCAAGCAAAGGAGTCAATCGTCATAATTTCACTGCTGCATCAATCCAACAGAGATCCACTGCCTATCCAAGTCAGATAATCTGACGCTTTTCTCAAATCCTTATTTAGAAGAAGAAAATCAGACTACAAAGTAAAATGCTGACTTCCATTAATTGCTTATGTTTACCTTCTCTCCCACACTTGCCGTCGTCTTCCAGCCTGTGCCCATGACAACAACTGGAAACCTCTGTGTTCTGGCCCTGCTGCTGTAGTTACTCTTTCTCTCCTGCACATTAAAGAATATTTGGCCTTGATGGCAGGTGCATTAGGAAGCAGCCAGATGTACCGAACTCATGCCACCAGATGGCATCTTCAGCCACTTATATTTTAAGCCCACGCCTTCAGGAGGAGATCCTAGATTTGGTAAGAGCTTTTGTATCCTGAAGTCTTAAGCTTTTATACTAGAAAAAGCAGAAGCGCTTCTGAAGACCCAAATTGATGCAATGATATGAAAATCATTTTGCACAGCTAAAATCTTCATTTTTTTTGAGGACACATTTGTTACCTCAACAAGGACTCAGGGAGTCATAGAAGTATTCAGCACCATGCTTAGTGTCTTCTCCCCACACATCTGCTTAATGATTTGTCTCTAATTTTACAGTAAAATCTAGGTGCAATACAATTTTCAGAGCGGGACTATTGATTTACACAGGATTTAATTACATTTGATACTAGTCCTCTATCAAGGGGTGGTTTTGGCCATAAGTAACTTCTATGCGTGTTTGAAAATAGAAGTTTTTTCCAGTATAATAATCAAGTCTATTTCCCTTACCAGATAGCTTAATAAAAACAAAAAAAACCCAACCAAACAAAAACCCCCAAACTCCAAGTAACTAAGAAAAAGAGTAGAGTACAAGTCTATTTTTAATCTTAATCAATACAATAACAAATAAAGCATACAAACCACCACCATCTACAACATTACTTTATTGTTCTTAGAGAGAAAACTAGTCAACACTGTCTTGCAAATGCTAATCTCATTTCAAATAAAATTTTGGTAAATTGCCTATCACCTGCCATAGGCACTAACAATTAACTGCCTTTTGGAGGACAGTTTTCTTATTTGTTTTGAAGTCATCTATGATGAATTTCTCTTCAAAAGAGTTTTACTCCTTCAAATGGACTTTTTTAGACTGTTCAGGGAAATAAAAAACCTAGTTTGACATATGAAGGCTGATCTCACAAACATCTCTTAGGTTTACTCCTCTGTACTTTTAGTTGTGTACCTGCACTGAGGCTAGCTTTTTCCCCCCCAAAGTCTGATGAGAGCCAAAGGAAATGAAGTGGAAAAAAGATGCAACATTACCTTTCAGAATTTATTGCTCTAGACAAGTCCAGCTATTGCCTGTGACAGGAAGCAAGCCAAGCAGAAAGAAAATGGAAGTGTTCTGCCACTTCGTCAACAGCTGAAGTCACAGGATTCATTTCTGTGGCCACCAGCAATGCCCTCAACCCAGGTCACCACATGCAGCTCCCAAGCTGTATGTACAGAGGGCACTGGACACAAAAGAGAATATGCACGAAAAATAGCTGAAGCGTGTTGTGTGTTGTTTTCCATGGGATTTTTTTAAGGTTATAGATTAAAGGTTATACTTTTAAGTGTCCTTTATTAATAAAGGTTGATAAAGAATAAATCCAACACAATTCAAAACTTTATCTACTTGATTACTCAGAAAAATTTTTTTTTTTAGTCTGGATGGATAAATTCCTGTAGCAAACTCTCACAAGCAGTTCATTCTGATATCTAAATTCAACCAATTTTGATTGAAGCAATACTTTTGTGGTGTTTCCCATTTCTAAAGGTAGACTTTCTTGCAGAAGTAGATTAGGAGCAGGAAACATTAAGAGTGCAAGATTGATTGTTAAGTACTCAACATGGCAACTTTGAGAAGTAACCTCTGAAATCAATGATACTGGCACACCTAATGAACCAGAAGGATTCTCTGTAGGACCCTCCCTTATTCTAAGCACCAAAAGATTGGATTTTACTCAAATACAGGCACTGAAACTGGAGCTTAATCCATTGAGTTACCTGCTTTAAAGAAGATGGCATAGCTGGATATATGAAAATCTCAGAAAAAGAACAGCATTGACTTCGGCCAAGAAATCTACAAGGTCAAACATAATTGCTGAGCTCAATATTCAATAAAGAAAGTGAACGAGAAACTGGCATAGGACATAGATTCCTCTTGAAAATTTAATTCTTGCTGAACCTTCATCAGAGAATGAGGAACAAGATCGTCCCCATTTATCAAGAACATTTTATCATTAAGTAATTAGCATCTCAAGTGGTATCAATATATGAAATTCAACTAGATTTAGATAACCCCAGCTAACAGAAAAGAGAAGTAGGATGAAATACAGTCATTGCAAAGACAGCACCAAGAAATAGCTTGAATCTCACCATTTAATGATTTGATGCCCTAAAAGAGGAACGTAATGACAGGTCTGTCAACAGAAAATGTTATGGCTTGACATACTACCATTGCAAATCATCTACAATATTGCCAGAATTCCCTGCGACACTTCCTAAGACTTTCTGACATCAATTGCAGATTGAAAAGATGCTCCTGTTCAGCACAATTAATAATTGTTCAGAACACATAATTGGAGCACTTATTTAGAGATCATGGATTTTTTAGAGTGTAAATACAATTAAAAAATATGAAATTTTTTAAAACTAAGTAAAATATTTTGAACTATAGCAGATTTATTTTTCATTTAAAAAGGCAATATCTTCACAGAGGACATTGTATACACTTGGAAATTACTCTATAAATGCCTTCTCTGGATAAATGCAGAAAACCAAATAGAGAAAGCATCTGTCTCAGCTGTAGTAGTATTTCTTAGAATAATTAAAATGCTAATGAAAAAGCATGCGAAAGCAGGAAGAAGAACCACCTATCCCAGAATAACATCCTTCTTTAAACATCATTTCCAATTTCTAATGCTCTCTGAGCTACGGTCTTTCTAAGTGATGACAGGTAATGTTTATAGTATCACTTTAAGAATGAACCTTTTAGGTATCTCCTTTGCATTTGCCAGTGCTTCTTAGTCAGGTTTTGGTGAAAGGTTAGACACACAAAAACAAAGCACAGAAGAAGGCAGGAGACAGCTGGTGTTAGCTCCAAAAGTACAACTGACTCTAAACAACAGAGGCACACACCTGTACAGCAATTCCCAAATCAGATAAACAATGTGACAATGATCAGCTGATGCAAGACACTGTCTCGGACTTGCTCGTAGTCTGCCTCTCCTACAGTTCCTTTTCTTGATTTCAACACTACAGCAGCTCTACAGCTGTTGAAGGTACAGTGCAATTAAGACCAAATCAATCCCCCTTCCAGCCTCACACACATATAACTCATGATGCTATGATTATTTCACACATACACAAAGTGGAGAACACTGGGTTAAGTTTGTTTTCTGAGGGGAAAGTAAACATATGCTGGAATTTCCCTCTACCTCCTTCTACTTCTTCAGTAGATGCCCTAGAATGTGGAGGGGCTGCGGTTTCAGCGCTGATCTCACTTCATCCTTGCCAATACGTACTACCACCTAAAATTGAGCTAAATGAACCTGAAGTGAGAATCAAAAGGAGGAATAACTAGGCAAAGCTAAGGGAATACGAAAGGCAAGAACACAGGTTTTTGTCTCCTAATGAGGATTACGCAGTACAAACATTATTGTTGTTTTCAAAAAAGAAATCAAGTGTCAAAGTTCTAACTCTAATTGTGTCAGTAACTACATAATTGGAAAGCAAGTAAGAAACCTGAGTTACAAGTTTCAGAAGAATATTTGAGAAAATATAAACAGTACAGCTATGATGTACTATATCTGCGTGGAATAGTCCTGGGAGAAATGCTAACATGCACTGTCAGTATTTACATGACGAACCACCCACATGCTAAATAAAAGATGGCAAGAACAAAGTCCTAAAGGCTTAGGTATTTGCAAGCAGTTGTTTTTGTATTTTTGCTCCAGTTATTATTTAATCAATGCAATTTCTGTGCTGACTTGAAGCCCAATACATATTTGATCCTCCATTTCACAGCATCTAAAAAACATCTCATATTTCACAACTGCAGTTTGGCTTATTTGACTATGATTTTTGCACCAAAGAAAATGAACTCTATATAGATTATTTATAAGAATAAGTGAGGTAGTTGTAAAGAATATAATCAGTAGTATCCACTGTCTTGGCAATAATGATAGATTTAAGCAGCTGCTACTAGAAAGCATCAGCTCTGCCAAAACGTCAGACTCTAATGTTTGAAGCAGCTCAATTAAGCTCAATCACTTTTGTTCTATCAGGGACACAGGCAGGCATATTTCAATTTATATCTGGAACCTACAGAAGCACTTAGGGAAGGTACAGTCAAAAAAAATTTCAATAAATAGTCTTATAGCTTCATCTTCTTTTGGAAGTCTCAGTTTTTAAGCCACATGTGACTTAGTTTTCCATAAAGTATGCAAATTAGCTGGAGTAGCATCAGTTTTAATCAACAACCCCAAAAAAAGATCCAATCCAGTTCACTCTAGTTGTTCAACAATATGTTTATATGATAAATTATTTTTAACATACGTTTAACATCCAGGTTTCTTGTAGTTTGATATTCAACAGTGATATGTAATGGGAAATGACTGTTGCAACACCAAACTGTGTTTATGCTACATTAAGAGCATACATAACACATTTAAAAAAAAAAATCAAGGCAAACATTTCTTCATGAAGTCTAATCAATTAAAATCAGAGAGCACATCTGCCTTATACAGCATGTAAAAACAATTGGACAATCATTTGTTTTCAAGAGGGATACAAGAATAGATGGTGCTATTGATATTTCCCCTTTCCTTCACTTCTCAGTTCTGTTGAAATCTCATTTATGCAAATGAGATTGTGTATTCATATTAAAAAAGAAACAAGCCAAAGTTTATTTCAAATATTTATCCCACTGCAAGAAAAGTTAATTTTCCTACAATGAAGGAGAATTAACTGCAGGCCATTTATTCTGAGAGCAAGAGTAATTTGCTGCAACATGTCTGATTCTCAGGTGTTACTGGTCCAGACAGCAAGTGTATTACCAATATAACACAAACTCACACTGATGTAGTTATTTCCAAGAACGTTTGCAACTCTCATGCATCTCTAAGACACAGAAAAAAGGGTCATAGTGTAACCAGCATCCTGTTTGGAAGGCAGACCCCAATACACACTCTTAGTAACACAAATGAAATATAAGACCCTTTTTGACAATAACTTCACTAAATGCATCATGGCAAAAAAGGGAAAATAATAATTCTTCCCCTGAGAATTTACAGACATCTAGACCTCAAACCAGCAATTAAGCTTTTAGATTTGTGAGTTTGGAGATATCAGCCACTCAGGAAGAGGTTTTAGTCTGATCATGAAAATGTTTTTTACATAACATATATGTAAATATTTTTGGAAATCCAACAGTAATCACAGTACATAGGGTTTAGTGTATAAATTCACACATTACATCTCAGTACCATATGCCAAAAAGCATAGGTTTATAAAGAGTTTTTTGTTCTTAAGTTTAATGGAAGAAACTTTTTTTAATTATGATAGCAGAGATTAACTAAAAGGACTGCATACTACTTAGCAAAAATTAAGAGATGCCAAATTTGACAAGAAGACACAGAGGTCATTTTGATTACTTTTAAAACAGATATCGACAGGAAAAAATCACTTATCTTGAAAGCATCAATGCACATAAATTACAGGCTTATTCACTTGTGCAGCCACATGTGCAAAAGATACCATGCTATTTTCATTCAGTATCTAAATCTAACAATATCCTCAAGAAAAATAATCAAAAAAGTACAAACTAAGATGTACAATGACAGGCATTAGACAAACATAACATATCACTTACAATTCTAAGTCTATCCTGTAGATAAGTATGTCATTTAAGGAGGTGTAAATTAAAATCACAGAAATGTTAGGGTGGGAAGGTCATATAGCACAACCTGCTAGCTTCAAAGCTGAAATTGGCTGTTGTCATCAGCTACTTGGCTGTTGAAATCAAATTCTGCAATATGATTGTTTCAGTTTTTGTGTTTTAATCCCAGCTCTTCCATATTAATGATAGTGTTTAACCTGTCATAGCTGATAATTTTTGTAGATGTTGGAAAACAACAATTTATCATATTCGAAAAGTGCAGGTTTGGTTGCTATGAAAAGGACCAGTGAAACGAGGCCCACTAATGTCAATAAATCATACACCTAGTAATTAAAGTGAACACCACAAATGTTGGGGGAAAAAAAGCACTTCATATTTAGGGTGTGACAGAATTAAGTACAACCTCTCTTGAATATGCACTATCCTAAGAATTCTATTCCATGAAGTGGGGCCAGAATGAACAATACTCATGCAGTGAGCAATTCAAGTTGCATTGTCTTTATTTGTGTGAAATGTGCTCTAATTACAAAACTTACAGGATCCTTACCTTGAAGACAGCATGATCAGCTTGCTTAGGTACTTTCAACACCACTCAGTATAGCTATATCTCAAAGATACGTGAATTACTGTCTGTCTTCAAAACACAGGTGAGCTAATGGTCCCTTTTACAGACTGGGAGCCAAACAAGGCAACATTGTCCTCAAAAGCTTTACCTCAAATTGTTTTTCTGACACATTTGAAAATCCAAAGAACATAAAATTTTATAGATAATTCTGTAACATACAGAAGTATATACACATATTCACATGCAGAGAAAGCTCCCCACACACTGAGGCCAAAGGGACACATACTTGGCTTGCAGTTAAGAATGTTCACTACTTAAGAATATCAGATTCTAGATATGAAAGTGAGGGCCCATAAAAATGCAGGCAATTAGTCAGTCATCATGCAAAGAAAGGGTGGTGTTTATCACTCCCCCAGAATCACTCCGTATATAGTAATGAACCTCTATAACAAAGCCACATAAATGTATCCAGGTAATTATAAATCTGGCATTCCCAACTGTACTTTGGAGTATGACATCAGTAAATATTGCCATCAGGGAGGTTCAGAGATAGACTTTCTCAGCCTTCTAGGAAAAAAAAAATAAAAATGAGCTAATTTCTTCATGTGTCATTATACTGTTATGAACATAATACAGGACTGGAAATTCTAAGTCTGCCATAGAGACATCTTTCCTCTGAACACTGAACAGACATAGTCTAGTGGTAGACCAACCTCATTGAACACCCAAGCTTAAAAGGAAGGTCATGTGTTTCCAAGAGAAGAGGTTATAGATGAAGAAGTCAGGAACAATCCATCTGTGGAAGGTGGCTCTCTATTCCCTTGCTGTCTGTGCTTTCCCTGGGGTGTGAAGGTTGGCATGGACATTCCCCATTGTCCTGCAGGCAACTGGAAATCATTCTAGCAGCCCAGGGTGCCCAACTTGCTTGTTTTACACACTGGAAACCCAGATGATCTCACAACCCTTGTGCCAGACCCTCACTTCTGCCAGTCATGAGACAGGTCTGTATTGGAAACTGCTTCTACCAGAGCTGTCACACTGCAGCCAGGCACACCTCACAATGTGCCCCTTTATCTCCTAGACTATGTGTCCTGCCCAGCTACTCCCAATACTCTGTAACCTCTTGCTAATCTTTCTGCTTTGCCTGCACAGCCATGCTCCATCAACCTCTGACTCAGCTTCCTGGCCATTTCCTTTTCTCCAAGCTTTGCACCTCTATCACATGTTTTTTCTTCAAGTCAAGTGCCAGTCTCAATCATCTCCTTATAATCTGATGACAGCCTCTGTCACCACTTTTCATCCCTCCTTTTGGCTTTCCCCTCAGCATGTTCACCTTTTTTGACTCAATTCTTTACAGCTTTCCCAACTCACATTCACAAGTCAAGACAAAGTTGCCCCAACACTTTCCAGATGCAAGAGGAGTCCTGACAGCAGAGCACTTGGGAGTCTCTTCTTAGTTTAGGCTCTGTTCAGATTCCTACCCAGTGAACAGCAGCCCTGAGTAACAAGTGTAGGAATAGTTCACCCTGGCTATAAGCCAGAACTATAGCAAACCATGCACGCACGTACGCATGTAGGAAATGATGAGAATTTGAGCTAAGATTGCCAATGAGTTCATTAGAAATGCTTCAAAAGAATTATAACCTTGCCAAATTTGAAAATAAAATTAATTAATTCAAAATTGCAATCACACTGATGCTTCCAGTTAACCACAGAGAGTAAATTTTATGCATAAATGTAAAATAATAGATTGTGCATTCCACATTAAGGCTCTGCCTAAATTTATTTTCTTCTCTATTCTATCAATGGTTTTGTTTGTTCTTCCAAATGTTTGAAAAAAACTCCAGTTATTTCTTGACTGTCTATGTACCTGGCACTTCCACCACAGTGGAATATCAGTCAATTGATATTCTCTTTACCCAGTCACCTGCTGTCATACTACTCATACAAAGAAAATTGTCAGGCCCACAACAATATGCCTCACAAGCTTTCTCAACCTCCCCCTCACAATTTAATTTTTTCCTTCTTTTGATGATCACTTTCATAACTACAGCTTTCATGTTTGTTCATACAGAAGATTAGCACTTCTCAGCTGCCCTGCTAACAACCATTAGGAGCCCAGCTTTCCTACGGTAGCTTGAAAGAGAGTAGCTACCAGCCACCCTAAGAATGCTGCAGTATCACAATCACTGCGTGAGAATAATTTCAAAAGCAGGAACAAAGCAAGATGTAGGCTCAACTGAAAAAAAAAATCAAAGACTTAAATTATACCAGTGTTACACAATAGGGTAAACTTCAGGAGATTAATCCCCAAAATATAGTTCAGAATAATTCCAGTACCTTCAAATGCATTTAAGAAAAAAATTTTAAATAGAAAAATGAAATAGAGAGAATATTAAACTTGGGCTTGCAATAATCAGCTGGGATGTAACATACCAGAGCTGTCCTCCTACAGTTTACACCTCTCAACAGATTTAAAAAACAAATAAAAATCACTCTCAAAAAAAAAGAGAAAATCCATAGAAAGTTAGAATTTTCTGTGTGTCTGCCACTCAGTTGTGGAAAAATGTATTGCATCTCTATGACTTCTTGCATCTATTTTGAAGCGTCAAAGAAAATGTCCGTAGAACTTCATTCTCAGTCAACTAAGGGGATCCTTTTATTCATCCTAATCTCTTTATTCATCCATGAGCTGCAATATGATTGCTATCTTTTCCATCAGAACTGTATGGCAGCATGACAAGCTAATTATTCCATACAAGATGATATACATTATCTCTTCGGGTTAAGCTACAAATCTCTAGTTGGATGTCATTTGTAACATTATAAGCCTTAATAACTTGGTGCATCATTCTAGTCCAGACACTACAGTCTTCAGTTTCAGAGTAGGCTTCCTGAAAATGAAGGTTTTGTTATTTCTGTGTGAGTTTTGGTGACTGCTACTAGTATCGCTAATAAGACCAGTAACCCTTCTTCTGCAGTACACAACTCTGTTTCTTGTACTTTTGTCTGAGGTCTCGAGAAACAAAAGTGATAAAAGGACCTGCCTTCTTAAACCAACTTTAATACTTTGGCTTCACAGTTTTAACTGGCTGGAATTAGATATCTTTTGCCCCCCAGCTAACTTTCTACGCCAGAGTTCAATTACTTGCCAAAAATGCATTCATATCTGATAGCAACAACAGAACACAGGAGGAGGCACATTAGAGCAAGCAAATGCATTCATACATTCAGAATGCAGGCGGAGACAGGAGACAATTAGAGAAGGAAATTCAAATATAAGGCATTTCCTGAGGATTAATGAGTGGGTGGCAGTGTTTGATAGTCAAGGGCAGGATGGGTTCTGCAACTGGCACAATTCATTAATCCCCCAGGCAACACAAACTGGGATTCTGTGATATTTTTCTGTACTTGCTATTTTCCTTAACATTTAATTAAAATTTCCACTTACTCTGATTCCATCGTTCCTTCATAGAATTACAGAACGGTTTGGGTGCAAAGGGGCCTTAAAGACCATCTAGTTCAAACCCCCTGCCATAGGCAGGGACACATCCCACTGAACCATGTTGCTTAAAACCCCAATCAACCTAGCCTTGAACATTGCCAGGGAGGAGATATCCACCACTTCTCTGGTCAACCTGTTCCCATGCCTTACCATACTTAAAAGAGTTTCTTTGCAACATCTAATTGAAATCCATCCTCTATCAGTTCGAGACCACTCCCTCTTGTCCTATCATTACACGTCAGTGTGAAAAGTTCCCCTCCAACTTTCCTGTAGGCCTCCTTCAAGTGCTGGAAAGGTCTATAACACCTCCCCAGAGCCTTTTCTTCTCAAGGTTTAACAGCCCTAACTCCCTCAGCCTGTCTGCAGAGAAGAGGTGCTCCAGTCCTCTGAGCACTTTCGTGGCCTTCTCCAGACTTGCTCCAACAGGTCCATGTGCTTCTTGTATTGGGCATCCCAGAACTGGATGCAGCACTCCAGGTGGGGTCTCACAAGAGCAGAGTAAAGGGTAGAATTATGTCCCTCGACCCGCTGGCCGCACTGCTTGTGATGCAGCCCAGGATATGGTTGGCTTTCTGAGGTAAAACTGCACATTGCCAAGACATCTTGAACTTTTTGTCCACCAACATTCCCAATTCCTCCTCATCATGGCTGCTCTCTATTCATTCTCTGCCCAGCCTTTATTTGTGCTCGGGATTGCCCCCAAGCCACGTACAGGACCTTGCACTTGGCCTTGCTGAACTTCATGAAGTTCAAAGCCCAGTGCTGCCTGTGTGTCTGAACAGTGCTACTACAGTAAATAACATCTATAAAACTACGGAATTAATACCTGGAGCAAAAGGCCACATAATTTGCCAAGTCTCAGAAAGTAGTTCTAATCTTTTCCTAAAGACTGAAAATGCTCTCTGCCTTAGAAACAGAAAGGGCTCAGCAGATGTGATCCTTTCCTCTAAATTACAAGCTACTTGATAGCCTCTATTATCCTAGTGGTAGCAGACAAAGAGCAAATCAAGTATTGGAGAGAACAAATGATTTTCAAGCTGCCTTTCAGCACCTTAGGAAGCCACATACATCAATGCATTACTTAACATGTCCCCACTGGGAATCATACCCCTCCATCATTCTAACTCCATACTAACCTGTGACAGGTGCATCTATGTCCAGCAAATTTTTTTCCTGGCGGAGAATTGAAGCTCCCTCTGTTATTATTCTCAAAGCAACACTCTCTTCCAGTCTCCCTTCTTTCATAAGGTGTGCCTTTAAGATATCCACACGAGGTTTTCCATCATTATCAAACACTTCCTTAGCTGTGAGCCGGTGACTTGGAGGAAATGGGACAGCTAAGTGGAAAAAGAAAAAAAACAAAACAAAAATGTGATCATTTTTTACAGCAAAGCTTCTGACAACGACACATTTCAAAACATATCTCTGCTGCAAAACAATGTTTACACCTATTTTCTACTGCCTCTTATAATTTGTGGTTTAAATTGTACATAGATTACCAAAGATACCATTAAAGCACATGTATTCTGCGGGATATATTATGCATGCAAGAACAACTAATTCATGCTTATGAAAAATTGAGAGGAATATTTAGACCATATTTACAGGCAGATACATTCAAACAAGCCCCCCTAAAAGGCACAGGAATGTCAGGAACAGGACGGAATGGAGTTTAAACTGCTGTAGTAGCACTAGAGAACACTGATAGAAGACTTCCTTCCATTAACAAGATAAAATGCACAAACAACTGCAATATTTAATATCTGTGCATGGACATGCATAGATACACTCCAATTAAAATTCTCAAATCCAAGACAGGCCTCTGTCTAATGACTTGGTATAGGGGGATGGAAGACATTTTCGCTGTGTAAGTAATAGTTATCTATACAAGATACATTTGAAGCCCATTAAAGCATGCCTGAGTGCCCAACAGACCACTCCAGCAAAGGCAGGGCAGAGGATGTATGACACCAAAGGTGGAAATAAATGGACAAATAGGAAGGTTGTCCTAGCAACATGGCAGTGAAAAGCAAGCTGCATGCTGCCATCACATAAGGTCTGAGGCATACGGCAAACTTGCATGTTCCTGCTCTCCTGGAGCCAGCTGGAGTGAAAAATCTCAGAGGTGATGCTGTCAGCTGCCACAATAAGGCTGGAGCATTATCCCAGCTTAACCCCCTTTCCCTTGCAGTTCAATTAGAGTGGCACTAGACAGTGCCTGCCTGACCAGCCAAAGGGTATTTATACTGATCCCAGCCACAGCTGTGAGAGTCAGGTTGTTTGGGAGCTCCAAAGAGGGATAGAAGGTGACTGCAGGGTTGGTCTCATTTGATCGCATGTGCAGAGCAATGCCATCCCCACCAGAGAGCCTTGTCTCCTATGAAGTGTCTTACTGGCATCTTTGCCACATCATGATACACAAAACTCTAATGCAGCAGATCAATGTATCTGTTAGCTTCAATTTTTTTCTATTTTCACAATCAGTGTAATTCAAAAACAGCCCATAAATCACACTCATTTAAAGTTCAAGCGCAGTACTCTTCACTTACAATACCAGAAGTAAGAGAGCAGAAAATAGAAAATTTTGCTTCATGGAGTTATTTCCCACTGATATTTTTAACACAAACAGCTTCGGAAAATGTTCCTCCTCCCATCTTTTTTTTTTTTCTGGCTCAATCTTTTTTAACTTTTTGCTGCCCCAGCTCTAGAAGTCCAAGGATTTCATGCAAGACAGTGTCAAAGCTTTCTGTAAGTCCATGTAGATGGTATCAGTCACCCTTCCCTTACCCACCAACACTATAATCCCATCACAGAAGGCCACCAAATTTGTCAGGCACAATTTGCCCTTAGTGAAACCGTGCTGGCTGTCACCATTCACCTTCTTATTTTCCATATGTCTTAGCATAGATTCCAGAAGGATGCTCCATGACTAGCTGGGGACTGAGGTGAGACAATGATCTGCAGCGCCCTACATCTTCCTTTTATCCCTTCTTAAATATGGGAGTTATGTTTCCCCTTTTCCAGTCGGTGGGAACTTCACTAGACTGCCACAACTTCTCAAATATGATGGATTTTTGAGAACACAACCATTTGAGAATTCAGCCACTTCCTCCACCACTTCTCTCATGACCCACAGATGCATCTCATCAGGTCCCACGGACTTGTGCACCTTCAGGTTCCTTGAACAGTCTTGAACTAGGTCATTCCCACAGTGGACAGCGGTTCTTCATTTTCCCAGTCTCTGCCTTCGCCTTCTGCCATTTGGACGGTGAAGACAAAAAAAGTCATTGAGTACCTCAGGCTTCTGCACATATCAGGTCTCCTGTCTCCTTCAAGAGAGGCATCACTTTTTCCCTGAGGTTTCTTTTATCGCTGATGTATCTGTAGAAGCTTTTCTTTGACATCCCTGGCTGGATTTAATTCCATCAGGTCTTTAGCTTTCCTAACCTGATCCCTGGCTGCTTGGACAATTTCTATGAACTTCTCCCAGGCTACCAGCCTCCTTCCATTCTCAGTAGGTTTCCTTTCCGAGTTGGTCCAGGAGCAACCTGTTCACCCGCACAGGCACCCTGGCATTTTTGCCTGACTTCCACTTTGCTGGGACACATCATTTCTCAGCTTGAAGAAGATGATCCTTGAGTATCAACCACATTCCTTAGGCCCCTCTTCCCTCAAGGGAACTCTAGTCCCACAGACTCTACTATGATCCCTGAGGAGGCCAAAGCCTTTTTTCCCAAAGTCAAGGGTTGTGAACTTGCAGTGCACCCTCCTTGCTGCCCCTAAGGATCTCAAACTCCACCATTTCATGGTCACCACAATTCAGGTTGCCCTTGAACTTGACAGTTCCCAGCAGCACCTCCTTTTTGGCAAGAACAAGGTCCAGCATAGCACCTCTTCTCACTGGCTCCCCTATCAGTCAGAAAGGGAAGTTATCATTACCATATTTCAGAAATCCCCTGGATTGCTCTGCTCTGTGTTGTCTCTCCAACAGTATCAGGGTGGTTGAAGACCTCCATGATGACCAGGGCTTGTGAACATGAAGCTGCTCCTATCTTGTCTACAGACAACCTCATCTGGTCAGTCTTCTTGGTCAGGTGGCTTGTAGCAGGTTCCCACTGTAATGTTGCCTGTCCCTGCACTCCCTTTAATGCTGACCCATAAGCTCTGATTTGGCTCTTCATCCATTCCCATGCAGGTATACAATCTATAAACAATTCATTATGCAACACAGAAAAAGAACAATCATTTTTAAAAAAAGAAAGATGAATGAGAACTCTGCAGTTCTCCAAGTCTCTATCGTTTTACAAAAACACAAACAGGGAAGGCCAGCTAGTCCTAGTTATCCTGCCTTTCCTGCATGGTGGAAGGATTAGAGGGGAAAGTTGGTACTTATCTGCAGCCACACTGGCTGGAAGTAGCATGTACAATTAGCTTGCACTCCTTAGCAAGACGACTGCCGCTGCTCTTCCCCAAAGGTATCATAACGTAAGAACCTACACAGTGTAGCACTACTTCGAGGAAACTACCATATATGCATGTATGCTGAAAGGAGAGTTTTGTATTTATAAAGATACAGCAAAACAGAGAAGCAACCAAGCAAGCAAATGCTATGACACAGAACCTGCTGATTTAGAAAAAAAATGCAGCATACACTGCACACTGTAAGAGTCCTCCAGACAGAGCTCTAACAAAGATGTACCAGTGGCTAATTAAAGAAAAAAAATACTGTTCCAATAGCAGATGATTCATGATTAATTAGCAAAAACATGAGCGACTGAATAGACCACAAATTGCATCTTCCATTATGAGAATATTAATTTTGAATGAACACATAAACAGAGCTTCCACAGAGCAACGTAAGAAATGGTCATGTTCATGTAGAAGTCAGTTAAACATCATTCTCAACTGGTAACACCCACAAATGCCTGGATCAAGCAAAATCTTTTTATAAATACAACAAACATTTAATTTCCTCTGCTTTATATATAGCAATGTTACCATCTGAATACACAGGTATCCATCTGTTTCTCCATTCCTGCCTTCTTTTTCTGCTTTTCAGAACCTATGCTACTAGCACTTACAATAAGTGGCTTTACCATTATCAGGAACAAACCCAAGAGTCTCATCAGACACCAACTGTGCACACAGCGTGCACGAGGAGGAAGAGCATGGAGCTGGGAGAGGAGGACACCAGGAAGAGCAGGAAGAGAAAGGAGTGTGGGGGGGTTGAACTGCCAGCACCAAGCTCCTCGCCAAGGCACAGGCTCAGGGGATTTTTTGTTTTTGTAAGTTTTTGTAAAAAGAGTTGGGAAACCGTATTAAGCAAAGGCCATAAAAAGGGGAGAGACAATTTTCATCTACATATCATAAATGCATTTTTAGAAGTTTAGTGATAAATCTCACTGCAAGATCGCCACGCAAAAGTCACACGTGCTTAATCACAGTCTGTAAAACTTAAAACCTGGACTGATCTACACCTCATTTACATCTATTTCTTTACAATGATATAAAAAAAACAAACTAACAACTATTCACCATGTGAAATACTACCCTGGGGGGGTTGCTAATAAAATGTGAACCACAACCAAATGCAAAGAAACAAAGTTTGTAACTCTTTACAGCCTGTTAGTACCATCCTCCTGAGATGTGAAAACACAAAAAATTACTCTTTAACCACTTACTAGTGTGAGAGGTTTTTTGTTTGGTGGTTGGTTTTTGTTTTTTTTTTCACTTGTGCTTTCAGGTCTCTTGAGCATGTTCCAGCAAATGGAGGAAAAGATCAACCTGCTATTTTGCTGTTCCTGCAGGTTGCTGTAAAACCCATCTTACCATTAACACAGCCACTGCAAAGGTCAGACACATCGTTACTGTTTCTCTCAAATATTAAGCAGCCTCTCTGGAACAAATAAATAAATCATGAAGAGCTGTGCTTAATTAGAGTGGACCATGTGTGCACACATAAATAAAACACAAGCATGTGGCAGAGCAAGCATTATTTTGTTTATATATTATTCATTTTAAAATGAAGCTGTATACTAAATTAATACTCTCAGAGGAGGCTGCCCATAAGAAAAACTCTTTCATCAATATTCAAGTTCCCTGCAAATTATCTCCCTCTGTAATGGGTGCCCTACAATTTCATATAACTCATGCTGTATGTGTGTATGTAGCTATCTTTATAGCACATCATACTTTTACGAAAAATAAACGTTTTCCTCTTCATTTGTAGGGAAAACACACTGATAACTAAACTCAATGCACTGCATTTTTTTTAATAGCAACTTGCAATTCTCCATTTTGAGAAACACTTGCACTACAGCAGGGGCTAGAGCACAAGTTATTAAACTGGTCGACACTTATTCTACAGGTGAAAAAAAAGAAAACAGTCACTGCGGCTTTGCTTTTTTCTATCTACTTTTTCCAAGCCTTCAGACTTGGGATGCATAAAAACATCCTGAAACGATGGTAAAAATCATCTCAAAAACCCAGGAAAACTAGTATTTTTGTAAGACTGGAACATTTTTAGTAGTTAACTAACAGTGCAGGCTTTGAAAATCTACCCCCATTTTATAATGCAGCTGGACACATAGCATAAACTTGAGCCTTCCTGCTGAGCAGTAACAACATCCATACTGCCTAGTCTTACGACATCACAACATATAAAGAAGCAGCCAAAGAACCACACTTTTTGACCTAAAGACAATAGTTAAACACTATCTAATTCTTGTTTAGTTGCCTATGAACATCTGGCTAACAGGGTTTCTGTGAATCAAAACGGAAGGAATTTTTTTTTTATTTTTTTTTTTCCCTCTCCAAGAGCACTGCTTACTTCAGGTGACAGACAGGAACAAGAGGATGAGTCACTGCCGTCCACAGCTGCAAAGGACAGAGCGAAACCCCTCAGGCAGTGCAGGGCTCACAAAAGTGGTGGGAAAGGGAAAGGCTGCTCCCAAAGATGCTCAGCCATACAGGACATGGAGTTCTCATGTCACAAAAACATCCCCACTCCATAGATTTCCCCAGGCATCACATGGACAATGCTTTTATCCCCATGTACAAGTTACCTGGAGACAGACATCATTCAAACACACTGAATCTCTGGGATTTCTCTTTTAACCTACATATTACTTGCTTAGCAGGTATTTTTAGGAGTAGCATGCAGAAGGGCAAGTTATTTAGAAGACAAAATTTCTTTTTAATATGAAATTTTTTACTACAACATTTGTAAGATGTCCAAGTTGGTATTATTTTTTTGTCAAACTGAACTTCATACAGGAAAATATGTCTCTATCTGATAAAAAAAAATCCACCTATTTTTCTGACAGCATTAAGAGCCAAACCAAAATCTTCTCAGTGGAGCTAAAAGTAGAACATATGTTCTGATGTTTTCTAACAAACACTATCAGGTTTCATTTTACATTAGTTACTGTCATTAGAGTAGGCACTGGAATTGGCAATCCCTTTCTAAAAGATCAAGCTTTCACCTGCTATTTTAAGACATGAGGTATTTGAGGGCTGTTTTTACTAAATCTGCTCACCAGATGGTGAAAGTGTTGGAAATTAAAATCTGGAAAATAAATTTGGAATATAAAATAAGAAGAAGCTATGAGGATTCCTGTAGAAATTTAGCATGAGTTTTTCACCATCGCCAACAAATTCTTGCAGTGTAATCAGAAGTGCTCACAGCCACATTTGTTCAAAGATACAATTAAATCAACATCATTCACAAGCCAGGTACTTTGCTTCACAGAAAGCTGGAGTTTTCACCAGGCAAGCTAGGCAATACGGCATAAAGAGTTCATCAAAAAGAATGTTGCATGAAGGCACCTTAGAGTAATAGCACCTACAAACTGAATTGGAAGCAGACAAGAGGGTCATTCTTCAACAGATCTCACACATACCAAATTTAGAGAGAAAACAGAATGGAGTTCCTTTGACAGATATCGCAGCTGACAATGTGGAAAACAGGACACTTGAGAAGAGGCAGTAAGACCTGTGGCCCAGAAATAACAGAAGGTACTACAGGCTGGCAAGGAAACTGCTTCACACAAGACTGAGATGAACCTTGCTCGCATTATTTTTCAATGTACAAAAGCTCAAAATAATTAAAAAAGTAACAAACACTTCATCAAATACCTCAGTTCTGGTGACTATTTTTAATATTTTCTGACACTTCAATCATAACTGGAGAACATAACAGCAAACACAGAATTGCCTCAGAGAAGGTCACCTAACTTTGGGCAGAAGCTATGCTAGGGAGGCTTTTGTAAAAGGGCTATGCCAACCATGTACTGCTCCCAACATATTGCCTAGTTGTTCCCAGACAGCAAGGCACTTGCTGTGGCCCTGTAATCAGTAGGCCCTACTGAATCACCTCACCACTCCTCCAGTGAAAAGTCCCACTCTAAGCCAATTCTTTCCAGCACAATGCAAGCAGTTCTTGCATAGAATAACTCTGTGATACCTAAGGGAAAAAAATTCTTTACATGATATACCTTTGCAGGATTTGAGCCTCAAACTTGCAAGGGGAAGATAAAGTCTCATCTTTGTACAACTTGTTACTTCCAAGGAGAAGGCTGTCTCTCATCATCTGTGAAGCTGGAACTGCACATTGTGCCAGGAACCATTCCATTATCTCTCATCAATACAGATACGTTTTTGACAGGATAATCTTGTCTCCACAATCTCTGCCATTTTAATGGACAAACGGGGATCTTTTTGCAAACAGATGAGTGGTGGCCCAACAGGAAGGGCAATGAAAGTTACCATTAATTTGGAACTACAGAACGGGGATGAAATCCTGTCATTTCTGTCTAACTGCCAAGCTGAGGCATGATGGGTTGACCCTGGCTGAATGCCAGGTATCTGTTCTCAGAAGATGAAAGGCTACTGTACTACAACCTCCCACCACTTCAGGAATTGCTATGGTCTTTTCATGGCATTACTGGTGTTCTCCAGAACCTAACAATAAGAAAATAATATAGCAACACTTCTTCAACTCTTGAAGAGCATAACCTATCTCCTCATAAACTCATAAACTGGAAAGAAAAACTATAACTCGCTGTGTCACCTTGTCTCTCGTCAAAAGAAAGTTTCCATTAAAAACAGCACCCACTGCTACAGGATCTGATTTTTTTTATATTCTCCGCAGGAAAACTTAAAAACCCTAAAGAAAAATTTACACAAAGGAGTTCTTCAAAGGGGTTAGAGCAGTGACACATTATTCTTACTCTGGGCTCAAATGAAGATGAGTAATAAAAACCACAAACATCTGGATAAACACACAAGACTCCCTTGGTGGTTTGACTATTGACTGGTGAATCGATTGACATGTACTTCATCGCAACATCTCAATGCTTTTATAATAAAATGAAGCATTGATATCAGTAACACAGACCAATACGTATTCCTGTAACAGGCCTCATCAAGCTCTAATTTTCAATCCTTATCAAACAATTAGCAATAAAAACATTTTTCAGTTTCTCAAAAGAAATCCAAAAAAAATTGACATCAAAACTTTTCCAGAACATCATTTACAGGCAACAGACACATCACAGAGCACAGAAACCCTGAGAACCTAGGAAGAGGTACAGACTGGGAAGGAGGTATACTTTAAAACAACTGCATTGAAGAAAAGCTTCATAATTCAAAGAAATGGATCTGTTTGAAATATCATATTGCAGGGCAGCATTCCCAGAGTATCTCTCAGCCAACTACTTGAATAAACAAACAAATCTTACCAGGCTTATAGAGCACAAAACAACACACCTCCCTATAAAATATTACAAAAATGTATCCTTTCCCTGTGTTCAAGATCATATGTAAGTATCTTTGACATTTTCGATCCACTCCTGTCCACAGTTCACAAATAAAAAACCAACTACAAAATAAAATACAGGGGAAAAATCCAGTTTAACAGGAAACATTCCCAGTTAGGACGAACACATACAGCAAAAACTGGAAAATGTGATCATAGCTTCCTGGCCTCATCAGGAAAGTTTTCCTACTTTGTGTGTTACACCCAAGTTTTTCCATAGGCCTCCAAGTGAATACTGTTGAGCTTTGTTTTTATTAGCATTTGGAACAGAGAACAATAATTATGCAGAGTTTAAATTCCTTTATAGGAACAATTCATTTGGAGAGAACAAAGTTGAGGAAAAAGAACCCTGTAACAATGGAAAATACCAAAGGTCTTCCAAGACTTAGATAAGGAATCAGGCGCACTCCAAAATACTTGAGTGATGGATAATTTCTTTTCTATAGTAAAGCTTCATTGTTGTTCCTAATTGGAAGCAATTAGGAAATGACTGCATGTGAAATCATTTCAATCTACTGAGAAAAAACCCCAAACAATCAATTCTAAGACCTAAAAAACCTACATGTATCAAGTCAGATTTATAGCACTATTTTCTTCTGACTTTTTGGTTCAACTTAGTCAGTTGACACTACCAAACTTCAGTCTCTTGTATGGCAAAGGCAGTAAAAGAGGCATTGAAAGCAATTCCTCACCTAAAATCTGAATTCCCTCTCCAACCTTCTGAGCATAATGAGGTACACTGTTACCAAGTTTGGTCAGAAATCAGCTTAGCTTTGAGGCCTACCTCAAAGTTTCCAGGGACACATGAAAAGGCAGAAAAGCAAACATCCTTTCCCTTCCAAAGCTGCTCCACCATGGCAAGGTTTAAATACAACGAAAATTTAGCTTCTAAAACCTTACCACTGTGCAAAGCCCAGTACACAAATTTGTTAAAAAAAGTCACAGAATGGTTTGGATTGGAAAGGACCATGTAGATCCAAGCATTCTGCCATGGGCAGGGCCAACTTCTACTACACTGGGTTGCTCAAAGCCTTATCCAACTTGGCATTGAACACTTAGTCCTAGAAGGAGAGATGAGGAAGTACAGATAAAGCCGTCTTTATTTGCAGATATTCTGTTTCCTAACACTGCTTAAATGCCACATTACAAAAATTGCTCTACTTAAATGTCAGCCTGCAGAAGTAGCTTCCTGGAACAAGAAACACCAGCACACCTCTCGAGAGACGTTCACTGAGCAGAGGAAATTGACATTCCTGAGTGTTACAAAGTAATCCTTCAAAAAACTATATATTACATATCAAATTTAGGGCAATTTGGTATCTAGCAATTGATACCTTTCCCAAAGAGCCTGCAGCCTAAAGGGCTGACAAGGGGATAGGTATGCTTACAGAGCTCAGTACTTCACTGCCAGCATCTTCCAAGTTCTAGCTGCTGAACGTTAACCGAAGGACTTCCAAGCAGAATCTTTGAATCACATACATTTTATGTTATTTGAAATTTTTTTAAAAGCTAGTATTGGGGAGAACCAAAACAATAAATACCAGGATGTGGAGAACATTTAAAAAACATTAGTGTCTGAACAATGCTATGTGAACTAAATAAAAAAACAATCATGCCGATTTGTAAATGTTAACTGGTTTATTATTTTGCTGATCATGAGATACACAGTAAGCAGCAGATCTACACCATCAGTTCATAAATCAGTCGGTCAAGAATAAAGAGCAAAGCCTTACAAATATAAGTATGTGTAAGGACTAAGTGTAGCGGGAGCCAAACTAACCGTAAAAAGTGGTTGGAAACAGCAGTTGATGGGTGGGGGTTTTGTTTGTTTTGGATTTTGTTTCGATTTTTTGACTGATTTTTCTTTTTTAATATCAAAGAGCTTTGAATCTTCTAGTAGCATTTTTTTTTATTTGACAGAAAATTTAAATCAGCATAATTCTGCACCAGTGAATCCATACTGACTCATGCTGGTTTATGCTGTATGAGGAACTGGCCGAGCTCTACACATAGTGTGAAAAACATCATTTCAGAATTCCATTAAAACTGAATTCTGCTTGTTCAGCCATAATCAACAGACAAAGAACACAGGATAGGCATAAAAAAATGCACCCAATTATATAATAAAACTAATTTGTGCTAGGTTACACCTACTACAGATTCAATAACAGCCCTTTGTTATTCAGAGGTTAGGTCACATACCTGGAAAAGTAGCAACATAAAAAGGGACCAGTCATATTTAACTTTTTTTTTCTTAAGCAGTTTAACCCCTAGATACCACCAGTCTTCACAGTATAGTTTGGCCCTTTCTAGACTAGGATTTAGGGGCATACACTTCATGTTACACAGAGTGGTATTTTAAACAAACAAAAACTCCATACAATCTTTACTCAATAGCCAAAACCAGCTGAAGTTCCAGGCTTCTCCTGGAACTGAACTGTACTCAGCACAAAGTTCAGCACAATTAGTTTCATCTTGCCTGCTATTGGAAATACTGCTTGTCAGGTCAAACTAATACTCCAGTGGAAACTGGAACATTTAATAGGGAAAATCAGCCCTTCATTTACAGAAAGGGCACAAGCAGAAGGCAAAGCCAGCCCTCCACAGGACCTGCAAGCAACGGTGCCTTTCTCTCTTGATGAAAAGAGCTGAAAATCTTCCAGGATATTGTTATTAATAGTTTCATATGTGACTTGTTCTTCTTCCAACATGCTCAAAGAACTAATTTTCTTGTGATGTTATTACAGTTCACATAGATCAATACTAAAGATTGTGGACCACATCCACCACTGTGCTATGCTGCTGTAATGCCATTAAACAAATGTTCTTTCTAATCCAGCATTAACGGATCATGCTGAGCTTTGAAACTGGGCTCACTCCGCTCTTGATGTCTATATAAAACCTACCAAACCAAACCCAGTGACACCAGCATTAACTTCAAGTGACGTGGCTGTGAATCAGACCTGGTATTTTTGTTTGGTTTTCATGGCTCGCCTCTACCAACACTTACACCATGAAGCATCTGCATGGAAATTCTGCTCTGGACTCATCTCCAAAGCTTATTTATTTCCATCAACTAACCTAGACTTCTGTAAAACCTGGTTTTATTTTCAAAGAAACATACACAGGATCTTTAAGGAGAAAAAAAAAGTAATACTTTTAAAAGGCAAGTTTTTCTAGATTGGATCATTATGTACTTCAATAGGTATTTTTTTAACTGTTCTGCGTTTTTTTCTGGGCATACATGATAGCAACAGTTTCAAAGCCCTCAGTAAAAGCTTCTAGTCCTGTATTTCAAAAGGTATTTAACCCAAATTCTCCTTTTATTTGAGATGCTTTTATTTTTTTTGTAAACTATATTTTTCCTCAAATCTCAGTTGCTGCTTAATAAATGTGTTAGATAAAAATAAATCTGTCTAAACTTATCCATTTGCTCATACTCTCTGAAACATCCTGTTCTTAAGCAGAACATTGGAGTTTAAAAAAACAGCTTAATGAGGCAGCAAGAGAATCAGACACCTGTGCTTTATTCCCAATCTGTTGCATGCAAGCAATTTAATCTTCACTTGCCAATGACTAAACGTACAGAGAGACCTCAGCACCGGGGTGCTCAGTTCTGTCAAGCACCATCGTGCTTTGGGCATGGTGACTCTGTGTGATGCCTGTGTTAAGAGTGGAATGGCCCAAAAGGAATCCCAGCACACTTTCCAAAAAAAGGCAGTGAATGAGCAGTTTCCAGAGAGACACCAAAGGGACTCTCATTTGCTAAAGGCAAGGTGAAGTCAGGCACTTTTGATCACCTCGAGTCTCAAATCTCTTAGTTCAGAGCAGGGCATTATTACTTCAAAGGAAGATTAAAAGAGTTCTCAATCAGCCAGAATTCACCTCCACCCAGTGAAGTGCTGAGAGACCTTAGCTCAACACCATCTTCTCTTCTGTTGATGAACATCTTGGTTATAGAGCTGTCCAAACAGGTTTGGAGGTCTCCCCTCCTCCCCCCCACCAAGCCCAAAATACTAAACTCATGCTCCAAATGCCTCTTCCTTATCAGTGGTCCTGGACATAAAAAATGCCCTCATCAGTCCCAGGCCCAGGGATTTTGATGGCAATATTCCACTCCTGCATAACTAACTCTTCTCCGGTCCTAAGGAGTCTGAACTTTCTTTTATCCTAAGCAGTTAAATTTTCAAAACAAGCCGAGGAAATTGTCTTTTCCTCCAAGAAGAATTAATCGAGTATTAGTGCACCTTCCTGAAAGAAGAAATTTTACTCCTCCTTGAACTCAGAAGTTTTAATTAGCCTACAATGAAGGCACGGCTACAAGAATGAGGGAGGAGAAGAACAGAGGGACAACTGTGCAAATTATTGCTGCAGCACAGCAGGATTGCAGTGAGCATACGTTTATAGAAGTTGGTATTAATAATGAATGTTTGGACAAATAAAATTGCATTCCACATAAGAAACCGTAAGAAGGGGCAAATAGAACTCAAGTGCTCTATCAAATATTTCAACTCATGTTTCTTAGATTTCTGTTTGTACGTGAAAGTAAGCACCATTAGCCAGAGAAGCTCCAGATGCTATTCATCATGGAAATATAAACAGATCCATTCATCAATGGATTGCAAATTATAAGACTCAGCCTACACATTTTCACTGTTTCTTAACCTCTCAAGACCATTCACTCACTGTATTACCAAGAGATGAGCTGTAGGGTTCATCAGAATTTTTTGATTAAATGAACTTAGTAAGAAACAAGAATTTGCCTATTTGAAATATCATTTTAGTAACATTTCTGATCTAATGAAAATAGCTGGCCTACTACATTATTACCCCAATGAAGCAAAGCAGGATCTAGAGAAGCACGCCATAATCATAACCTAGCACCAAAGAGCTATCCAGCATATACAATCCATGACATGCTGCTTGGCTTTTCTTTTCAGGGAGTGCTGTGCTGCTCTGTTTTGTTAGATTCATTTCTTTATTTCTGCACATCATCTTGACTCAAGGAAAACAATTCTGACTTAAGTGGAACACGGGGTTGTTAGTGCTTTCATTCAAATACCAGGGCGCTAGTTCCTGCTATTTGGCAAATCAAAGCAGCCCCTTTGTAAGAGCACACTTCTCACACTGAGCAATGGGTTTGCATTAAGTGTCTAATAAAGACCCACAGATAAAAGGCAATTTCACAACTCAAACAAAGGGGCAGAAGGCAGCAAGAGGACAGAGAATTCACTAGTTGTTGCTTCATGCAGATCTCCCCACTATTGGAAGAGAGGCTGCAGGAGGGTCACAGAAGCTCAGGGGAAAAGAACACTTTACAGCCTAAATAAGCAATGGGAAAATAAGCAGGAAAAAAACACAAAACAGAGAAAAGATTCTGAGTGGTCAATGCTTCCTGAAACAGACTTGTAACCACACATAGAGGACTTTTTTACATTTGTATATACCAGTGCAGTTTTAATAAAGCCTAAGGAAGCGATCATCAATAAAATTATTCCTCATAGACTTCTACAAGAAACTATCCCCAAGACTTCTGGTGTACAGCTGGTCTCTAAAATCAAATGGAGCAACAATAACAACATAAAACCTGGTAATTCTTGAGGGTTCAAAAATCCCAGATATTTAGGGGTTTGGAATTGTCTCCTCTTTCATTCTGCTTCAAAGACAAATTTCTGATGCAGCACACATTCAAAATCTCTGGCATGGCCTCACCTGTGATTTGATAATACACATGCAGCAAAATCTCTGAGGTGACACTGCATGCTAATGCCCTGATAAAATGCCATCTAGGCATATGAGAACATCATAGAAGGAGCAAAATATTTGCTGCATCTCTCAACTAAGATTCCAGTGGGCATCCTGCAGATCCCCGATTTTCACCAACAAAACGAGTGCTTTGAATCATCTCTGTCAAGGCTTGCTATGGTTCTCTCCTTGGTAAAAGTATGAACACTTTTGAAAAGTGATTTGTTTTTCTGAAAAAGGGCAAAGCTCACCACGGTTTTGACCATATGTGAAAACGACATTGAAAAAAAGGATAAATAATATAATTAACTGGAAAGTAGAGTCAAAGTACATGCCTTAGTGATGTGAACCGCACACGAAGATTTGCATAGTCAGGCACTTCATCAACACTTGTCTGCATACATTGTGACCAAGGCAACAGTTACTCTGCAGAGGGGTGTACAAAATGAAGCACCCTTAAAATGTACAGAGGTATTCCTAACAGAGCAATTTGCTCCACAAATTTCCAAAATCAAGAGGGTTTGTGGTTTGTTTAATACATTCAACTTTAGATTATTAAAAATAACTGCAAAAATTATAGTGATTACACTTCCTTAAGTTATTTTTAACACTTGTTACCCTTCACCACCTCTTGCAGGGAAAGCAGAAGTACTTGTAAGGTGGACAGAGATCGCACACGGACATGAAGTATTTATAATACCTATTTATGCACAATTATTCTAAACAAAACCCTCTGGCACATTTTGTATTTAGTAGACAATCTATTGAGGAAATAGCACACACCGTAGCGGTATCAAGACATACTGCTGACGCCTTTGCTATACACCTACATGTTGAATAAAAAAGGAGTGAATTATGATTACAGGACTTGAAATTAATTTAAATATCCACCTGCCTGTGTTTGCATGTACACAAGTGAAAACGTTACATATAACACCTTTTATCTATTAAAGCTACACAGAAGTAGAACTAAGTGCCAAAGGCTATAGTGACTTCTAATCTCTTTTCACCCAACCCTGCATCGCTTGCAGCTGAGACACTAAAAACGCTTCTTCAGGTTTGCTGATAGGTAACATTACATTGCACTGACGTGAACAATTCGTCACTTCTGACAGTACCACGCTAAGAAATCAAACTAATTTTGTAAAAGTTTGGGGGAGTATATGTCTTAAAAGTCTCACCACCTCACACAAGAGATTCCATCTGAATTTGAAAGGCAATGGACACTAATCCACATACTCCCAAAAATTTTATGGACCACATCTAGCAGACACATTGAGCCACTGCAAGGCTTCTAAACTATACTAACTCTTAATCAATAAATACAAATTCAAGCACAAACCCCTAAAAGCACGTAACTACCAGAAATACCGATTTCACTTGAAAAAGATTTTGAGGGAAGGGGTAAAAACAAATGTATTTGGGGGCTGTGAGTATCTCAAGCAATTTGGTTTCTCAGAACCTTCCAGAATAATATATTATTCCCAAAATGCATACCAAAAGAAACTCCTCAGTACAGGCTACATTCATTTTGACCCAAATCACTACAGCAACCTTGCCTCTCTTCAAAGAGTAGCTTCAGCAAAGCCATTATCTTTTTTCAATATTGCTCTGCGAGGAGAACACAGAAGTCTCTCGTGTTCTATGGGCAGCCCATGGGCAGCTCTAGATTTGAAGTACTGAAATATCGTCTTTTATCACCAGAAAACTCAAGGGAGATGATGAGCCTTTCAAAAGCTCTCCCTGTACCACAAAAATAATCATGTAAAAACAAATTAAACCGAGGCAGACGTTGCAGGTAAGGGCTCACTGAGGGATAGATTCTTGTCTCCTCCTTACTCTAAGGACTAAGTTTTGATCAGGTACAAGACACTTGTCCTTTTATGAAGGTCTCCAAAACATAATCAAAACAGTACAGAATACCTTTGTTTGCAACTTAATAATCTAGTTTTTTAATAAGTTTTCCAGCACAGAACAAATTAGTGAGATGACAGCAGTTCCCAGTCCTCCCATTCTGCTAACTATCCCTCAGCAATACCACTGTAGAGCTGAAACAATATTTAAACTTTCTTCCACGCTAATTTTATAGCTTTTTTCATATTTGTGACACAACAAAGAGTAAGCAGAATAAAATGTCTGCTTTTCCCAACGTAACGATAGCTTTCCAGAATTGCCTACAGTACTTCCTTGTAAATGCAGGTGAGAGTTTTGCATGAACATCAGGAAAAAGATAAAATATTCCAGTATAAAAAGTAGCTTAAAGATAAATAAATAGTCATCAGATATCAATAAGCACCTTTGCATTGAAAATAAATTTTGTTTTTTCCCCTAAAACCCATTACGACTGAAAACCATTTTTCTATACTTGTTAAAAACCAGCCCCTTGTAGACTCTATAGTCAGTGTCAGAACAGAAAAAGACTATTTGAAACCAGAATGCTCCCAGTCCATTAATCAGGTTCCAGTTCTAACATGGAGGAAAACATACCTTTTGCCATTCACTTCACACCTGTCTAGTAGTATGTTTCTAAAAAGACTGAGGAATCTACATCTCTTACTCTGCTTTCCTCCCTCTCTCTCTCATATATGAAAACATACTAAAAATATGATTGCATAAGACTTAACAGGATTGATTCTTGTCCTCCAACATGCAAAATCTCAAAAGGAAACTGCAAAGGCCTAAGAGATTTCCATCTAACTTGTTTTTGAAAACATGTCACCACATATCTTCTGAACACTGAAGTCTAATTCAAGTCTTTTTATTACAATGCAATGAACCACTGTGGCCTGGGTGGGTGGAGGTCTGTCTACCTATTGCTCTCCAAAATCTAGCCAGAACTCCAAGTGTAACTAATTCTATGCATTCTGCCTTCCAGCCAATGGTGATCACCTAATCTGTTTGAGTCTATGAAAGAAAACAGCTGTTTGGTGAGGGGTTTGGGAGCTGTTTTTTTTCTTCCTATTTTGAGAAGCATACCCAGGAACTAAACCTTGGAATACATATGCACTGCCATTCAGGTCAATGTGTATTCAAGCTCCACAGAGTTTAGGTTTTTGCCCTTCATTTCAGCATGGCCAATTTCCTTTTTTTTCCACGGACTGCAGAACCAGCAAGGAGGTTTTCAACAAAGCTAACAATGCATAGCACAGAACACTTCAGCTCAAAGTTTAACCATGTATGCCTCATATCACATACATGGCACTTTCGTTCATATCTCCCCCTTGCTAGGAGAGGTATGTTAAAAAGAAGGTAATTTGGTACTACAGATTATGGCAAAAGCTTGTCCAAGTCTCCTTGTAACACAACTATGAAGAGTCATGTTCTGATGCACTTGCCACTTCCATGAAGTGCACTGCTTATGCCAAGTCACCTCCTCACTTGATAGATCAGGTCAAGAGCACCTACTGTTGGAATAATTTCAGACCCACCTGAGCCACACAATCATTACTTGGTTTGTCTTGTCAGAGACCCACCATGAGTTGTGGCAACTCCTTGGCATAGAATCTCACTGGTGTACTCCATCTCGGGTTGCTGACCAGAACTGGTAGGCTTCAGCTTCCTGAACCATTTTCCAAATAATTTTATTGAATGCTTGAATAAATAAGGGTTTATGCCATGGGGCTCAGACTTCCCTCTATCTCTTTAAAGTATGAAGCAAAACCCCAAAATGCCTGCTATATTACTTGTTAGTTAATGCCTCTAAAAGTAATGCATTGAAGTAGCAATATCACAGACTGCAGAAAGAATATCTTTCACATCAACTGCCAAATAATTTCAGATTTTATTTAAATTAAAAAATAGTCAGTTTAGTCATTATTAGCTTAAAAGTTTTTCATTTCCTTATCTAGCTCCTTCTAATTGTCTATCTGACTGCTCTGCTTATAAGCCATATCTGATTTTTCATTCTTTTTTTCAGAGACACTTTTTTTTCTTGAACAGCTTGATGAGATAACTTTCTAATAAAAAAGAATGGTGAAATAAAGGGAGAAAATCTGCTGTGTTGAAGGTAGGTTAGTATTTTTAGGGTTATCTTCTGGGGAAAAAAGCAGAAAACCCTCCACTGAATTTGAAAGTAAACAAGCACTGAGAAAGGAGGGGGGAAGAAGAAGACCATCTGACCATTTTCCCCTTCTTTGAAAAGAAAAATTGGAGACATGCAAGTGAGACAAAAAGAGTTACCCTTCTCACCCTTCTTACTGTCAAGATGATTGCAGTGACTAGGATGATAAATGATAGGTCAAAAACAGCAACAGTTTGTCTTCCAGCACCCTACTGTCTGTGAAATAAGCAGTAAAAGCAATCCCAACCTTACATGTGTTCCTCTCACTCTTTGTGAGTCACTTTTACAAATTAACTAAAAGAGACCTATTAGAAAAATCTAGAATTCATGAGATATTGAAGCAATTATTAGCTTACAGCCAGCAACACCTTGCTTGTATTACCAATCCAGCATACCACTCTAAGAGAATAATGCAACAACTACATTTTAGATGCACATTCAACTAGGTGCTCCATCAGCTCAGAACTGAGTCCATAAATGGCTTACTTTACAGCATAATTCACTTCACAAATTAAAATCCACTGACCTTTAAGAGAGCCCAGAAAAAAAAAAAAAAAAGAGCAAACCAAAGTCTGATTTAACTACAACTTTCTGAGCACAAGTTGAGGCATTTTCAATTATCTTTTATCAAATACTCCGGGAAACAGAGGAGATTAAATTAAGTGCACTTCAACTGAAACATTTTCTGCAGAATCAAGCAGTCTCAAATTGCTCTGCAACTTGATAAAGACTAGAAAATCCAGCCCTTCTGTCATGTAAGTGAAAAGTAAGTACAAATGTATTATATATTATATTTGTATGACACAAAGGCTTTTCTAAGATTAATACTATCTTAGCATTAAGAACATAAAGATACTAATGTTTACTAAGTAGGATTTAGCACACAAGAAACAAAATCCTTTGTGCTTAATTTCTTGAACATGTATTAACAAAGTCCAAGACCGCCACTGGGAATTTCCCAAAGCACCAAAGAATCCATCCTTTATCCAGATGCAAGCAAGTTAGCAAGCTCAAACTCCAGTTTCTCAAGTTTTCTCATTGTTGATCACACTGTCACAGAATAACTTTCACACTTTTCTTTGTTTAAAGATTAGACTAACAATAACCTCAAAGATTGCTGGGCCAATTGCAACACCATACATAAAGCATTAATGTGGGTCTAAAAGTTTCGTACCAAACTATCCCCTGCTCCCCTAGATGCAACTAATGTTATAGTTTCCAACCTTCCTCATACTAGTTCAGTATAGCATGTCACGATTAAGCCTTAAAATTTAAATAATCACATTAGTTTTTAGTAATATTAGTTTTTGGCCCTTGCGTTGTTACAGTTTTCTACCTGATGTACCATCAGACATGCACTTTGGCACAACCTGCATCATCACCAGGCTCTTTTAGACCCATGTCTTGATGTTACCTTTTACAGGTCTAACCTTATTAAATGCCTGCACAGAAAACCTGAAAACCAAGACTCAGCTGCATGAAGGCAGATACACTTTTAAGGCCACTCAGTTCAAACTCAAACCTGTTTAATAGTTGTGTTCTGTGGGGTACAGTAAAGAAACAAAGCACATGGATATCTCCAGTCTTCCTTAAAACCTGTGTCACTGCCCTAATAATTTAAAGGTATTTAAATATTAAAATTAATACTAAATGACAAACTCAAAAGGACAAATTCTACATTTAATTCTTTACAATCAAACAAAATTGCTTCTGATTTAACTCCTTTAGGGAAAAAAAACGACCCCACCTACTAACTAAATTCTCAGTATAAAAAATGCTATTTCTAAATTACTTGAGTCCTACGCTTATACTTCATATGCTGGCAATATCACTGTCAGAATGTACAATGTACCCTGTTTATAGTCAGGGCAGATATGGAGGAGATCCACGAATTCAAAATCACAAACTCTTAACCAGCAATCATCACTTGAATCAGAAACCTTGGCTGACAGGACAAACAAAATACTACTGAATTTATAGTTTTAGTATTTTCCTCTTCTGCCAAAGGCAGCCAAAATAATCTGACACATTTATGCACGTCAACTTTAGCAACAGATGTCAAGCAAGCTAAGTTGTTTGTCTATTCCCCATCCATCCCAAGCTTAAAACCTTCCAAATGGAATCCCAGAATATTTCCTGGCTAGAAGCTATGTATGAAACTATGTTTTCAAGAGTAAAAAAAAATTAAGGATTGCTCAGGCTAATCCAGCAAGCAAGAAGAAAATGTTGTTCCTCACAGCAAGTGCAAGGCAGGGGATGATGAATAGGTGTTCTGAGGTTCACAGAGTCCCAGAGAATGGAAAGAAAATATTACATATCCATCTTTTTCCATATGAGGGACTGTGATTTATTTTATAATGCCATAACATTGATAAAATATATTATGCATTCCTCTACAAATGACTGGCCCTGACAGAGATCCTGCAAAACAGAACTGATCTAGTTTCCACAGTACTCCCTCTTTCCTCAAACTTCACCCTCAAATTTTTGGGATGCACACCAGACTACATCCAAATTGGCTGTTCTCTTTGGCATTTTGGACTCAATGACATGAACACAGTGAAATCACAACTCCAGCAATGTTCCCATACAGCAACTTCAAAAGGAGCTAGATGTTAATTGGTTTGTGTTACAAACAAGACATTTCAGCACAAGAGCAGAAGGGCTGCTTCCCAGTACAAGGAATTAGGACTCTAAGCAAGCAATAATGCATCACTATTCATAGCATGTGGGAGAGCTGCACTGCGTAAAACACTAACGGTTCACTCAGGTGAACTAACTTCATACATTTTCCAGCAAAACACAACACAGAAGCATTCTGAAGATACATTTGCTGCAAAAAATTTTGCCGCAAGTAAAATAATGACTCTATCAAAAAGCAAAACATATAGTCATATATGCCTATGTTAATGGAAACAGCTTAAGACATGCTATCACACTACATTCTGTTTTCTTTTTCCACCACTAAGAAGTAAATTCTGCCATTCACACCATTAAATTCTACCTGGTTACCTGAGAAATTACATTTGAAACACAGTAGCTGAAAAGAGTTTCTCCCTCATCTTCTAGTGTTCAGAAGCATATATTGAAAAAACCATAGTGTCAAACCACAAGCACAAAATAAACGCATCTATGAGGCAAGTACAGAACACGGGCATGCATGTTTCTCTGAGTAACAGGCTGGTACAATTAATTAAAAATACAAACCAAAAAACCTCCATCCAGAAACAACAAATAACCTCTTCTGCAGCAATAACAAGCAACACACTATTTCTAAATAGTTATTTTGTTCCAAATACTGAGCAACTATATATAAAGATAAGTTGATCCATAACACACAGACGTGCCTATTATTCAAACAGGAGGCTGTATTGCCTGCCTTGGCCTCTTTACTACCGATGTTTTTCCTTCCCTTACTTCCTTTTTATGAAGCCTTAGGCCCAAGTAGAGGCTTACTCCTTCCCAGAACTGAAAATAACCTCCGAACATCTGGTAGCTTATTATTAGCTCAGCTCTCCAAGGTTTGCCACAGAAATCAGGCAACATTTACCCTCAGAGACTCCATCAAGAAAATTCTTAATTACTTCTTCCCTTAATATAAGGATTTTCAATTAGAATCATTTTTTTCTTCTTAGGTACAAATATTTGCAACATGACGTGTCAGCCTGCATAGTTTTATAGCTCTCACAGTCTGAGAATAGATGGGGTTGGGGTGAAGGGTTCTAGCTAATTGTTTTGGTATTGTTTAATTAATTTGGGAGGGAGGGAGGAGGTGGGACAGGACTAACATACCAAAACGAGTATCTAACATCTCACTATGTTTATCCAAAGAAGAATCCTCATCAAAATACATCCACCTTTTTTGCTACATTAAGGTTAACTTCTACTTAAAAAACAGAGGAACATCTGGAGTTGAGGCACTTTCTAAGACAAGTATCATCTTTGTACTTCCTACCAATGAATTCTTCCAAATTCGCTTTTTGAATTCTTCCAAGCTTTCATCATGGCTTACCATAGCTTTCAGAACAGTCCTATAGCTTAACTAGGCTGTGAACATTCGAGATGTAGGCACACCAGTGTACAACCACATCTCATGTCTAGACCTTGACCTCTGCACTGCTGACACCTGCCATTTGATTTGCTGTGCACTACGTAGGCCTACTGAGCATCAGGCTCTGCCTTCCCAGAGTTACCCATGGGAAGATGATCCTGGAGCTACAAGTAAGAGACAAGAGCCAGGACAGATTCTAGCATGGTAGAACTGTAATTTTCTCATGTTTTCCATTCCCATGGGTGCACTCACATTTCTGTACGTCGGAATTCATTTACAATTTTGTGGCTTAGTTAAGCAGGATTGCAAAAGAATTGTGCAATTTTTTAGAGCTGGCCCCTAACTACCCTGAATAAATTAGTACTTCATTACCTCACTGTTCACCTGCTCTTCCAAATCATTTATGTAGCCAACACAACAAGGAGCAGAAATCTCATTTTTTCCAATATGTACTACAACATTTCCAGCTTTCCACAGTTGATACTGCCTATTTCAAGATTTATTTATATTTGGAAGTTATTGTTTAATTTGACATTTGAGGCTACGGAACGCAGTACTTTTCTGCAGGGTAAAAACACCCCACTGTATTACTCATACTCTTCTTTTTTGGCAGTCTCTCTCAGAAATACTTTGCCTCATCGCAGAGATCATTAGCCTGAGATGATGCAGTTTGTGTGCAGGAATGAGCTATGTGACATTATGTCTCTCACAGCAAGACACGATTCCAGTTTCACACTGTTACAACACATCACACTTTGTCCTTATTTTATTGCTCTTGACTCCATTAATAATGACAGCTTGATCCATTATCAGGGGCTTGGCTCAAAGGGAACATAAAATAAGGAGCTCCAACTTCAGGATAAGTTCTGAGGAATGCTACTTAGAAAACTAGAGTAAGATTGTTTAAATGTCATTTCAGTACACACAAAGTTTTTCCCATGATTACAATATACATTTTGGCTTCTGCTAACATCCCATTTTATAAAATTTCACTGCAGCCTTACTGCAAGATGAACTCACAGTCCGGTGGGCCTCCTGCCCCAATGACCTCTAAAGCACAGAGCTTTATTTTGAAGAGGTAACTAAAGTTAACAAAACACAGATACAGTGAGACTTCATACATTTGGGCAAAGTAGTAGGAGGAGAAAGGAAAAGCAATGACACAGTTGAATCCTCACATTTGTAAGGAAATCTTAGCGGCTTATGCATAATAATCAGCGCAGGGCTCGCAATCAAGTTACTTAAGATTAATAAAGGAGGAACTTCTCATAAACTCAAAGTAGGTGTATGAAGTTTAAATTAATATCTAAGACCTAACAGATGGAAGATGAAATCAACAGCCATAGAAATTGGAACTAAAACTTCCAGTCAGCACATCTTGATTTCATGCAATACCTAGTTAGGGTAAAAGATAATAATGGATTTACCTCTCTGCCCATCAGCTCCAGCAACTGACAATTTTTGATGCAATAAAGAACAAGTACAAACTAAAATCTAGGTTTATTTCTCAAAAAAAAAACAGGGGAAGTGGCAATCCACACAGCAGAAAGAAGTTTCCCTGAAGCACAAGAGTGTATTACAGACTGCAGCAACTAAGCCAGGAGGAAAACAGATCTTGGATCAACTGTGAAAAGGCAAATTTTGAGCACATAAGTAAATACCTTGCTAAGTATCTGCATAAGGTGCAGTGGGGTGAGGAATCAAGAGTGATTATTCCTCTATACAGTGAAGTATCCTAACTGTTCTTGTTACATCTCTTCACACTACACATTATCAAACATTTCAGAAGAAAATAATGGATTGTTACAGCTCCAACATCAACCTGTGACTCCAGTCCAGTAGCAAAGGAGAAGATCGGCTAAGGGAGACTGCAGTGGAAGATACAAGGATGTCCAATGAGAGGAAAGACAAAACCAGAAGAGGTGGCAGTGTATGTATGCTGCAGTCTCCTGTCACTCCAAATAAAGTGACTGCAGAAAAGCCTGCACAATAGCATGAACTGATAAACGTGACTAAACAACTTAAAGCAGAAACCTACTGTAACTTTAAACCTTAATCTCTAACATTTTCATTAATCTTGCATTATTTCCCATTTATATATTTAGATTCTCACAGGTGAGAAAAGTGGTAAAGCTGAGGACTGTGTACAATTAGGAGTCAAGCATTTCCAAGGATGGACACTCTACAACTCTCTTAACAAACTATGTCAATGTTTGTCAATCCTCCCAGTAATTTCTTCTGATGTTTAAAAATGTTATCTTTGTTTCAGTTTCTGCCCATTGCCTCTTGTCCTGTCAGTGGGTACAAGAAGCTGACTCTGTTGTCTTTACTCCCCCATTCTTTATGAGATATTTATATGTGCTGGCAAGATGCCCCTTGAGCCTTCTCTCTCCTACAGGCTGAACAGTCCCGGCTTTCTCAGCCTGTCTTCTTGCGAGAGATTCTCCAGTCCCTTAGTCACCTGCACGGTCATTTGCTGAGTGCAATAGAGTATGTATCTCTTGTACTGTTGTGACCAGAAGTGGACACAACACTCTGGGCGTGGCCTCACCAGTGCTATACTTCCCGCTGTGAGTACCTCCTGCTTCTGCCAAAATATCCCAACACAAGCTGAGATGCTAGTGGAGAACCACCAGAGTTTCAGGCACAAAGACATCAAGTGATTTAATAATAAGTATAGTTCTGGATTTCTATAGATTGTTCTAGAGCAAAGAGTGATCTGATGCACTACTAACTTGAGTAATTTAGTATCACTCTAACGGAATAATGTCATCACAAACTAAGATAACAACTGTACTAAGCTTTCATCTTGTAAGTAAGTAGAACTGGTCAAAACATCACAAATCCCCCACAAAAACCCCTGAGTTACAAACATGAGATTTGAGTTTGCTGTATTTGGCTTAATCAGAGAATCTCTTTGCACTCGGTTTCAACTGACTATCTCTACTTTTATTCTGACACATAGAAATGTTGGTGTTCTGGCATTGGAACCCGCTCACCAAAGGAAATCAGGCAATGAGACATTTATATTTTCTTAACAAAAAGAAAACAAATCACACAAAGAAAGTCAACTCTGCAAAACAGTTCCTTCCCTACTCAATGCATGGAACCCAATGGCACAGAAACAAGAGGCAAAATTGAGAGGCAAAGGGAAAGTCTATCACAAAGCACATGAAAACCCGGGAGGCCAGTGCAGATTAAAAAGCAGCTTTCTGGGGAGACACACAACCTACAGTGGCACCGTGATGTGTACGTAAACAGCAGCTGAACAGGTATTGTCATTTCAGGAAGTCTTGGTCTGTAGGCTCCAGTGTTTTGTACCAACATTATATCACCTGCTTTGTGACAAGGCTGTGTCCCACTCTGCTTACAACAATGAAGAACCACCTGCTGAAACCGACAGGAGTAGGTGCTGGATTTTCTTCTGACTAATGCATCATTAAAAGAGCTCTTAAATTTAAGTGCAGAATCTCTATGTAACAGGAATCACCTACATACTAAAAATGCATGTTATTTTTTCCTTTTCATACTTTAGGCTATGATTGAAAAGCTGGTAATTACAATGTCAGAAAAAACCCAACTCAGTCATGATCAACTGTGCTCTAAAAAGCATATGTACTTTTGCAAATAGTTCTCTGATGTTAGGACAAAAAAACCAACTCACCTCTAAGCATGAAAAATTATTTTTTGTCACAAAAAATACTACTTAAAATCACTAAGGATTAAACAAGGATATGGAATCAGTCTCCTAATTGTCATTTTCACTTAGCATATCAAAGAACACATATATACATGAATCATAGAATGGTTTGGGTTGGAAGACACTTTAGAGATTGTATTCAACACCCCTACCATGGGCAGTTACCCCTCAGTAAATTAGGTTGTTTAGGGACCCATCCAGCCTAGCCTTGAACGCTTTCAGAAATGAGGCATCCACAACTTCTCTGAGCAACATGTTTCAGTACTTCACCACCATCTGAGTAAAGAATTCCTCCCTAACATCTAACCTAAACCTGCCCTCTTTCAGTTTAAGACCATTGCCCCTTATCCTGATACTATCTGCTCATACAAAAAGTCCCTCTCCCTCCTTTTTATAAGCCCTCTTAAGGTACTGGAAGGCTGAAATGATGTCTCCCTTCTCCAGGCTGAACAGCCTCTCCTCACTCAGCCTGATTCTAGCAGAGAAGTACTCCAGCCCTCTGAGCATCTTCATGGCCTCCCCTAGACCTGCTTGCTCACATCTTTCTTGTGCTGAGGATCCCAGATCTGAATGCAGTGCTCCATCATCAGAATTGTTGAGGGCCAGAATCACCTCCCTCAACCTTTCTGGACGCAGTCCAGGATGCGGTTGAGCTTTCTGGGCTTGAGCATGCACTAACTTAACAATAAACCTAGACCTGTGTTATCCTCATTATATGCTAGACCACAGAATACAATCTTAAATGCAATAACATCCAAAGGAAAAAGCACTAAACTGCTAGTAATTGGAACAAAAAATATTCAAAGAGACTATCTACCCCATCATATAGAATAACTACACAAAAGCTGCAGCATAGGCCTGACTCTATCAGAAAGTAACCAGGTATTTATTTTATGTCAGAACTTAAGAACATTTTATTGAGATTTGACCAACACAAGGCTACCACCTAAATAAACCTTACTAAGACAGAGCACTTGTTTTTTGTGGCTCTCAGTTGTGACTGTACCATTATTTTTCCAAAACTCCCAATAAAAGGAAGCACCTTTTGATTAAAGCTTACCATGTTCTCAGTCCAAGGGGACCAAAAGCCTCAGATTAGTATCAACAGCCAAATGAAACAGGGCACACTCAGTAGGTTAATCAGTTAGTTATCAATATCTACAATATCTTTTCATGTCTTGCCTATGACTGAGGGATAAATCAATTTGTAGGCTTCCCCTGAAACACAATAAACTTTTTATACTTGTTACAAAAAAGATACTTTGATTTAAATATACTAACAGAGGAAGGGAGTGTTATTTCTGAAATAAGAAACCAACAAGCATATTCTTGGACATTAAAATTAGGTAGTGATAAGTTTCAGGTGTGATACTGCTACCTCCAGAGTAAGAAGGCCAGACGGTATTTCTCATTCTTTGTTTTAACCTATCCTTGCAATCGGTTACAGAAAGAACAAAATGATGTATCAGAGCATTTTACTGAGCTCTATTCCCTACTGCCCTAATTTCAGAAAGTTATCAAGAGACTAAGATGTGGTGTTCCAAAACCTCTCTCCTTGACACTACTCACAAAATTGGAAGACACAAATGCATATATAAAAGAGATGAGCTTTATCACTTGAATAGTTAGTCTTTAAACACTCAGTCACCTCCAACATCCTTGTTCTTCAATGGTTACCATCACTGGCCTTTCCAATCATACTTAATATCGCTTTCCGTATACTGTGAACATCTCTTCAAAAGGAATACACAGCCGCAAGAAGCCATTAGAAAGCATTCCTTTGAGGACTGGCATTACTGTCATTAACAATCAATAAAATGAATCCTTCACGTGCCCTTCATTTAGTCACCACCAGAAATCAGTGCAGAACTGAGGAATGGTGATCTCATCTCCCCTCCCACCGAACACCACAGACAGAGAAAAGAGAGAACACTCTGCCTGGGGGACTGCCAGCAGCTACTTCACATCTACTTTAAAAATCTCCTGCAAGTGCCAATCACAAGGATTACACAGCTTTTCATCTGCTTTACAGCAAACAAAGCAGTTGCCAAGATAAAGCCATTCTGTGCAACCCAGCAGGGTTACAAGCACAATGGCAAACGTAAAAGGTAACAGGAAAAGCAATAAACTACTACTACCCATCACTCTCTATGATTATACTGGAGTCAAAGACTCCTATGCATTTGAAGCCAAGGGATGAAGAGAAAAAGAAGTTTATAATCTCCAATTCTTTACACAATTCCGCTGTTCAGACAGAGCTGTCTGCTATCTCCTGTACCCTGACATCAGTGTTTGATTTTGCCAGGAGTTTTCTTGCCCTTCCATGTACCTGTCTAACATTCCCACATACAAGGGATTAGGACAACACACTTCTATCAGAAACTCTTGCCAAACATTAGCATTTAAAATTAGCTTTAGATTACATTAACAGTCCACAAAAACACAAACAAACACATTTCATCTAACAGAGTGTTCATTCCAGACACATTTTGACACTTTTCTTTTTTCCCAGTCAGATTTTTTGGGACTGGGATGAAAGGCAGGTGAAGAGAAAATGAGGTTTTACACCAAATCCCAACTATGTCTGAATCTACAATCAAGATGTCTTCCTATCTCTTAAATCTCATTATCCCTCATTAAACACAGGGATTTACCAAGCAGAAATTAAATGTTGGGTTTTCAAAAATTACAGTTGTACAGTGGTTTCAACATGCTTTTGTTACTGTAAATCCATTTAGCTTGTTGCTGTCCCCATGATTTTCTTGCAAATGCAGGTTTCCAGTTTGCGTTTATGTCTAACAGTTGCAAAAGCTATCTGTTTTCTCTGCTGGAAGACAAAATATAGGACATTATACATCTAATCTATAGATTAGCATAAGAAGCACAACCATCTTCTCACAGTACTCAGGAGAAAGCAGCTGAAACTCAGATGAACATACCAGATATATTCATTTCCAAGTAAAATGTGAAACGGAGGAAGTAAGGGTTTGTTCTGAGTTCTTTTACTTAGAAAAGCGGAATGAGGGGATGCAGTCAGGGCTTTTTTTTTCAAAACGTTGAACCTCCCTTTTCTTACTTTACATTCAGTAGACTAAACCTAGGATGAAAAAAGAACTCCTCTAACTCTGCCTGACCCAGTTATGAAATTACAGTCAGGTCATATTTAGACTTCCAGAGATGACCTAATATACAGAACATCAAAGCTAGACCAACCTATTTCTTTATGCTTTGTTAGACAGACCTAAAAGTTTCTTCAGTCAGAGGACTGGCTCTCATATGCTCTAAACATTTATGGTTCTGAAAGGAAGCTGCTCCATGAATGCAAGCAAATCTCATCACTTTACTATCATATGTTGTTTTCTGCCCAGTCTGCATTTTGTGCGAAAGCCCAAGAAAACCAAACCCTGGATCCCAAAACCATTTGGATAACCATGACAGGCAGAACTACGTTAAAGATCTTTTCAAGTCCCTTTGAATTTCTATCTATGTAACAAATGCTGACACACTGTCCTAAAGTGAAGCATGTCCATGGAGCAGAGACTTCAACTGCAAGACCATCCAGGCAAATCTCATCTCTAACACACAACTTCCAACAGATGTGCATGACTATGTATTTTTAGACTCCCTTTATCAGAATTCTAAGAACACAACTGAGCTCTTTCTACAAGTATGAATTTTAAATAGATTGAATATGTTGCCCACGTGCATGTTGTTCTCTGTTGCCTAGAAAAGGAGATGAAGGCAACTAACCGAGGTAGATACAAAGGGTAAGATGACTTCCAGACCCAGGTCTTTACACATTCCCAGTAAAATGGCCTCTCCTCTCAGCTAAGGAGCTACCATCACAGTTTCCACAGCACAGTCAGAGTCAGCAGAGCAAACCAAACCAGAACATAAACCCGATCAGTCACAGCTCATCCCCCGGCTATACACAATGTGACAAGAATACGTGTAAATCCCTAAATGCAAGAACTGGGCTGTCCACCTATTTGGTTTGAATGCTTACGTGACAGCAATCAGATATGAGAAACTTTTTTCTCCTATCTATGTCTCTTTCTGTGAATTTCTTTTAAAAAAGATGGCAACCACACTACCCACATGCATAATGTCTACCTACAGCAGGAAAACTGTTAACTTCCATCAGCCTCCCACCAGCAGAACTGACACCATCTGAGCTCTGAGGTTTAATCCAATTCAAGTTAACCAACCTTCTGAAGTACATTAAGCAAAACATATTTTCAGCTTTTCCCTTTCAGGAATTCCTTTTTCCCTCCGAAGCATTTTAGAAGACTGCTCAGAGTGACGAGCTTTTTTGAAAAACAGATTTTTTAAAGTGACATGACAACCTAATCTGTGAAGATAAATAAAGACATTAATTTTTCTTCAACTCATATACTCATGACGTAGTTTTACACACATCCTACTAGACAGCAAAAATAAACATAAAACCCTGACACAGTATATGATAAATATCAGTTAGAGATAATGGGTACACTCTAAATGCAAACTTAATTAGAATAGTAATTAGAATAGAACTGAAAAGTTAAGAAGCCATAAAAAACCAATACAATATTTTCAGAGTACAGACAATGGATAAAAAAAAAAAAAAATCACCCCTCCTTTGTCTAAGTCTCCCTAAAGCCTGTTATTTCTTCAGACATATTTTGCTCAGTCGTGCATTTGCTAAACTCTGAGTCGCACAAGGCTCTGTTCTTAGGATAAAAATCTCGGCTAATTTATTCTAATATAAAACTCTCACAATAAAAAAAAGCTTTCTGCCCCATCCTGCAGGGTTTCACATACTCATCTCCCAGCTGAGGGACCCTAAATGACCCCCCAGTAAGAGGATGGTGTCAAGCCCACACTGTTAACTTCCAAATCACAGCTTTAAAAAGACTTACTGATGTAACCCCACATTTGAATTACAGCAAGTGTAATATTGAAGTTGAGGATTGTACCATCTACAGATCAATGCCTTGAAAACATAGAGCAACACTAGCCTTGCATATGAAATAACTTGCTGCTTGGCCAGTCGTGCATCTCCTGATTCAAAGTTTTCTCAGTATTCCTATTTTACTTTCAAATTTGTATTGATATTTTTTCTTTTAAAGGTAGTAATAGACATTCAGTAACCATGGAGAGATTTTATAGATGCTGTCAAATCAATAGTGTATGATTCCAGCTTTACTCAGAGGTGACAGGAGAAATTTTGTATATTTCTACCAGATAAGCCTCTCAAAAGGACGCCTGCATTTAATGAGCCCTTATTCCCCTTTTTATGTTCAATTACTACAACCCAGTTAGAGAGCAGAACCACCACCGCAAGTAAAAAGACATCATTTATTAGCACCTGAAATAAGCAAAATACTTCACATGTAGGCAACTGTCATTTGAACATCAGAGTTAAAAATTACTTATTCATTTTGTTTAGCACAATGCAAAGTTATGGAGTAGCTGCCCCATTTGCTTGTTTCTCAAAAATCCATTATTAGAATTTTCTTTTGTGCAAATGCTTTAATTTCTTGCTCACTGTTAAATTTAAATGCCAAAAATCAAAACAAACACAATTCCCTGCTATAGAGAAACACTGTACTGAGGACTTTTTATATACTTTCTTTATACTTATATCCTTACAAATTATGTATGTGAGAAACAGATGATGAGCAGCAATTTGGCAACACTTCACCATCTGCTATTTGCAGATCTAGTCAAATTCAGAGTTAATTAAAGATTAAAGACAAGGACTGATACTGTTGAAGCAAAGAGCCATCTCCTTTCCTGTTATGACTGTAAATAAATAACTTCGGTAGCTTGTTTCCACTCTCTCCAACACAATCATAAATCTGTAACAACATAAAGGCAACACAATTTTGACTCATAATATACCTGTACCTCTTCTATTTTAATTGGCAAAAAGATACTAAAATCTTTATTAGAATGTCATTACAACAGCAGGCTATGCAAAGCCCTATTCAGGAAAAAGTGTAACATATCTATCACTGTACAGAACAAATTATAATTGCAAGAATCTTGTAGAAAGGGTTATAGAAAACACCAATCAGATGAAAAAAAATATAGTCACCTTGTAACATTTTTCACCTTTTATTGCGTACATATTTAAGCAATCAGTACTTAATTAAGGGTGAATGAAGAATGAGATGACCCTCACAGTGCCCTTACTCACTACATCAGTAGCAGGTTACTTCCTTGTTGTCCATTCTTATGCTGCTTTTTCAAGAACCAGCTCATGGTTAGATTACCATTCTCCCTCCTGGGAGCTCCCAGACCCTCTTCTCTACAGCCTTATGTCAACTGTCTCCCTCATTTTCCAAACTTTTCTGCCAGAGCTGGGAAAGAACGACAAAAAGATGCAAAACTGGAATGGGTATGAGAAGTCCTCCCAAGATCCATACACTCACGTGCATGAAGCAACGGCTTCTGCTCAACACTGAAGAGCAGTAACCCGAGTTTGCTCTCTCACATCTTAGAAAGCACTGCTCTGTTTCCTCTGCTCCCTGAGACCACAGCTAAGCCATGCCAAGTCCAAAAACTGACCAGGCTGCTACACAGCAGCCCGCAGTGGCTGGCTGCCAACGAGAGCAGTGCTGGTGGAGCTGAGCTCCCCAAGATGCCGGCTGCCAGCTGCCCCTGCCTGCTGCTCAGTGCTCCTCAGCCAGCTGGAAAGTGATCGATAAAAACACCACAACTGCAAGGGTGCGGGACACTTGGGTACAGAAGCTACTCAAGGATGGGGAGTCAGCTTGAAGGATGTTGTGGGAGGGAGCAGGAGAGGGCGATGAGCTGAAAAATGGCAAAATCTGTCCACCCCCTATCAAGCAGAAGCTGATGATGGGAAGATAGATAATTACTGAAGAGTAATTATACTAGAAACAGATTACTTCTGTAGATTGCCAACTTTTTTTTTTAATTAAATGACAAACATCAGTCTTCTTGCTTTCTCCTCATTTTTGCAGCAGCAAAAGTTTTCAGAACTGATCGCAAGAGCATCATGGCAGCAAATAAGCTCTGGTTCACCAGTGCTTCAAGGAAGCTTACCTCTTATGAGAGTGTTACTAGGAATTTATAGAGACTGATTTGGGTTAAATACTATTTTGTTTCGACTAGGAGATGTTGAACCAATGGAGGTTTTATGTCAAAATATTTAATTTCTTTCTAAATGTCAAAATAAAGTTCTCCTCAGCTATTGAAGTATCTTTCCTTAAGAAGTAAACTACTGCAAAAAATCAAAATGAAACCAGAAATATTTTAGTATTTCTAAAATTGCCCTTTATGACACAAGTATCAACTGAAAATTCAGCCCAGTTAGTATTAGGTGTTGAGCTTAGTGTCTCCAGGGCAAAGACTGTCATGGTCTAACTCCAACCAGCAGCTAAGCCCCACACAGATGGGGCTTATTCATCCCCTGTGTCAGGATGGAGGAAGGAATCAGAAGAGTAAAACTGAGAAAACTCCTGGGTTGAGATAAAAACAGTTTAACAACTAAAGCAAAAAGCCTCACATGCAAGCAAAGCAAGAGATTCATCCCCCACTTCCCATGGACAGGAAGGTGTTCAGACTTCCCCCAGGAAAGCAGGGCTGCATCACACATAAAGATGACTTGGGAATACAAGCACCATCCCTCTGAATGTCTCCCCCTTCCTTCTTCTTCCCCAGCTGTATTTGCCAAGCATGACACCATTTGGTGTGGGATATCCCTTGGGTCAGTTGGGATCAGCTGTCCCAGCTGTGTCCCCTCCCAACTCTTGTGCACCCCCAGCCTCCTCACCGGTGGGGTGGGATGAGGGTTAGAAAAAGTCTTGGCTCTGTGCAAACTCTGCTCAGCAGAAAGGACACTCCTATGTCATCAAATGGTTTCCAGCACATCTAGCTATGTTTCCCCTCAAGCCGGTTACTGCACATAGAGACTTGGTATATCACAACTAAGATCATTTTTAAACTGTTTCCATTGCAGTCTATTTACTCCACAGTCTCTGTATAAGATGTCCTGAAGCAAGTATCAATGACAGATTACAGAAATATCGAGGTTAAAAAAGGAAGTGCTGATTGCATCACCCGGAGCATTCTCCTGACAGGGCAGGATTTCAACTACTTTGTACAGTCTAACTTAGAATATCAGACAGTAACTTTTTAAATTAATCTTGTCAGTGATACCATTATACCAGTAGAGCTTTGAGAGTCTTCTCCTTTCTTCCTAACAGACTCCACCAATTTTTTTTTTCATTTCATCAGGGCAAGTTTTAGATTTCTTTTTCTCCAGCCTTCTAATTTCAAAATGTGTCTTGGTTCCAGACTCTCATCAAGGTTACTCCTTGCTTAAATTAGCTCCATCCATTCAGCCTTTCAGTTTCAAAATACACATAAGAGCAAGGAAAGAAAGGCAGTAAACAGCAGAAATTATTTAATACGTACAACCCTGGAACACATGAAGGAATCATGGAATCATTAAGGTTGGACAGACTTCTAAGATCATCAAGTCCAACCTTCATGAGGCAAGTTTGATATACAGTAATTGGGAAAGCTGTGGTGAGCGAACAAAGGGAACACTATATACAGCTCTGATCACCTGCAATCAAGAAATACATTCATAATGTAATGAGAGATGCCAAGCATGGCATGGTGGAGGGACATCAGAGCCATAAAAGCAAAAAGATGGAGAGACTACTGGTGGACAGCGCTGGCCAGAGACCAAGTCAGAGAACAATTGGGTCATCGATAAGAAGTTTGCCAGACCTGGGCACTGAAGAGGTCTCATCAAGTCTTTGAATCCAGTTAAGAATGAGAAACAAATCTCAACAGTGTTCAAGTAGATCTTGAACCACTCCTAGAGAGGGCTGCAAGAGGACCAGAGGTAACAAGTGAGTGGATTCAGCAATCAACAAGAGGTCCTTCCCAGTCCTATAATTCCTCCTTTTGCAAATTTAAAATAATCCTTCCAGTTTCCCAATCAGCTGCTATTAACTGCTCCAATAATTTCATCAGTGCATACAGTGGCTCTGCTTTTGCAAACAAGCCACATAGTTCACATAGGCAGCTTCTCAGAGGACCAACAGCTGCTTGTTCATTATCAGCCAAGGATTTACATATGCAGAAACACAGAGAAGAGCTTCAACAGCCATAAGGCTGGTGAGGCCTTGGAACAGGTTTTCCAGAGAAGCTGTTTATGCCCCATCCCTAGATATTTTCAAGGCCAGGTTTGCTGGGACTCTGAGCAACCTGGTCCAGTTGAAGGTTTCGCTGCCACAGCAGGCGTGTTGGAACTAGATGATCTTCAATGTCCCCTTCCAATTCAAACCATTTCAACTTTTTTAACGATAAATTTAAAGGTAGTACCCCTACAGTAGAGACTGGACATAGGCTCCAGACTCAGAGGTAGGAATTCCTCTGGAAATCAACATTTGCAGATACGGTTTGGGTTACAGCAATACTGTCCAGCACAGGCAACTCTTACACAGTTGTCACTCTACCAGCACTACTCAGTGACCACTAGCTTTATATTTCACTTAATATTCCCTATATGTGATTTTAATAATTTCATAGTGTGCATACACACAGACTTTATTTATGTATTTATATACAACACATTCTTATACAAAAGTCTAGACATATTTAGGAAAGTATTAGTGTACTGTAACCTCTCTACTAAATATAAGGCTGAAGAGTGTTTACATAGAGTTCCACTGAAAAAAAGAATTTTAATATTGGGTATAAAAGCATGAATACAAAGTATAGACAATTTTACAGTATGGTTTAAATAGCATTATGTTCGGTGTGCCTTTTCAAATCACTTAGAGTGTTTTTTATAATGGAATCCATTCCAATGAGTGAGATGCTTGCTTTTTGGGCCAGCAGGTCTCTTCTGGCTCAAAAAACCAGAATAATTTTTCCAACCATTGCCTTTTTTTTCTATTTATAATACATTACCCCCAAAGATACTCCCGTAACTGCTTCCATTATGAAATCCTGCTATGTGTTAGGCACTGCCACTTCACAGAACTCATTTGATGTAAGGGGACAATTACTACTACTTTTATCACACAGGTTATTTCTGTGATTTAACACACAGATGCAGGGAGACGTAGTGATCTTAGACCAGCATTTTTGTATTTATTTATAAAGTTAGACTGCTTCCAACTTGTATTTAAGTCTTAACATCTTGGAACTTCTCTATTCTTCCACCAATATACATTTGTCACATTAAAATGATCTTAATTTTCATGTTTAAACAGATGCCAGCTTAAAAAACTCAATCAAAAACCAAGTCCAACGTGCTATATTTAACTTGAAAGGATAAGGAGCTTTGAACACTGGACAGAAAAATACAGTCATGTTTCTGAGAGAGTAGTTAGTTTACATTTGGGAGGCTGTTGGGTTTTTGCTTTGTTTTGTAGTGATAAAAAGGTAAGACTCCTAAGATGCATTCAACAGTTTGAAGTACACTCAACACTTTTGGTTTAGGAAGCATCATTATTATGTATTTGAACATTATTCATGCCCATAGTTTTTTTCCCCATGTATAAGCATTTTAAGTTTCCAAATACAGCCCATTTGAAAATGCAGTCATCTTAAGCCTCCTTCTTTTGCTACACTTTTCAGTTGTTTTTTTTCCTTAGCTGTTGTATCATCATCATAAATACCTGAATTAATTCTAATTATAACTAAATTTTTAATAGTGACATATATTTGAAACTGTATTGCAGAGATTTGAGAGTTCACTATCTGAACAGAAATTTTGATGAACCTTTCACTAACACTGACATGAGCCCCTTAAGACAGCAAGAAAGAAACAGAAATCACTCCAAATCGTGAATTTTGGTGTTTACAATTCACTTATTCCTTTAGTGCCTTTTTCTCCTTTCCTCTTCACCAGCAAGACTGCATACAGATTTTTAATGAAAGATTTTCCATGTTTTGGGATGAGGGTTAAAAGGATAATGGCTTACCAATTTAAGAAAGGAAAACAAACCATGATTCTGCAGAACAAATTGAACAAGTTTCGTATGTACTCTCACATTTTGAACAGTCCCCTGAACTACAAGAAGTGGCAGACTAAAATGATGGCCTGCATGCAGCAGCAAACAGTAAGCAGATGTAGTTTTGAAGTCCATACACTGACCGAGTCCCTTCCATGGAAAAAGCCTTTGCAAAACATACAATAATAATGAACTACTACAAAATAATGAAATCCTCCAGGTTTGTTTTTAAATGAGTAGAGAACACTTTCCAGCAAAGGCAGCTCTGTGCTACATCTGACAAGGATTACAAAGGTCAAGCTATACAGAGTCTAAAACTAACAGATGGCACCAGTCTACTTTTTTCAAACCCAACAGGAACAAGAAAATCTAAGCTAGAAAAGCAAATACTTAAATAGTGCTTACAATGATCTGAGTAAAGAACTAACACAGATCAAAACACCCACACATAGTCGTGTCCTAGTACATGCACAGCATGTTACTGCAAATCTGACATTAAAAAACCTAGGGGGGAAAATTTGGTTAACTTTATAGAACATATCAGAACAAATACCAGAAGAAAGCTAAGCACCAGAATTCAGACAGTTAAGACCAAGCACATTTTAAGTATCTGGCCCCGTAAAAGACTATTCTGAAAAAATATTATCAAGACACCACCTGTATCTTTTTCATTCCAGCACAAAGGACTATCAGTTATGTGAGCTGGGGAAACATTTTTACATTTTAATACACCATCATGCACATTTTGCATTAACCTGACCACTGACTTGAGAAGAAAAGTAAATACCTACTTTATCCCTCCTTTCCCCAAGTATTTCTAGGAAGCACAATGCATGAACCTTCTTGTGATGTCAAAATGCATTTTAACATTCTACATTTTGAAACAATAACACAATAATTTCATAAAGTATCCAAAACAGTAGAAGTTAGCCAATTATATCATCAGTACTCAGAACGCTTCCATTTTTTCCAAAATTTTCAGAGGCAGACACAGTTAAAAAGTGTAAACTATAACAGAAGGCGGCTCATCTTCTGTAGCCTTCCAGTGACTATTGACTTTATCTGGCTTGAAATTAAAGATGTGCTGAAAAATAATAAACATTTTTTTTCTGTTTCAGATCCCTATCACACTATTGTCTCTTTCTTTTAAATACACACTAATCCTTTATTTCATGTGATCTCCCCTTACAGTTTTGAGTACAAATGGTTTGTTTGTGAAAACACTCTGATTGGTCTGCATTACCTTCCTAAAAAATGTGTCAGCTGCTGTTAGACTTAAAATGCTGTTCAGCCTGTTTGCAGGACCCAGTCACTTTTCCACCTCTCTGCATAGCTTTCAGAGGCTGAAACTTACAATTCTGCCTAATCTCGACCTTGGACTCTACACTTGAAAGTTGAACTGCAACTCTCTAAATTTTTATGTTCTTCAATATCTTACCTGGGAAGACATAGTAAAAGTCAGAGGAGGACTGACATCAGTTAAAGGTGAAATTATACAGTCACTTTTTCTCCTAACAGTTCAAAAATCACCTCATTTTTTTACACATGAAAAGTAAGTGTTTGCAATAGATTGATTTATACTTTAGATCAGTAAGAAATACTCAAGGGTCATTTGATCTAACAGCCTGGTTATGTTCAATAACTGCCACATTTACCCACTTAGCCCAGTCTCTAAAGTATTGTGTTCTTAGTACATATGGACTAGAAACAGACCAAAGACTGAGCTCTTACCAAACTTACAGCAACAGAACTGCAGTGTCAGTTTAACACCACCGTGTATGAATAAGGCATGCTAAATTAACTGCATTTAGTACACCACAGAAATCATCTCTCCCGAGACCTACCTACGATGGTTCATCCCATATGTTTGTATCTAAATAATATGCCACTCTCAAGCTGGAAGTGGATGTATCTTGTCAACAGGTAGCTTTATTTTGCTTATTTTGAATACACAATTCATAGAAGATAGCTTAAGCACGAGCAAAACTGTGTGTGGCTTAGTGCTTCGTGTCCGTGGGGCTTGGACCCCCCGACCGTCCCCTTCCCACGGTCACACCGAGCGCCTTGCTCTCCCGTGCTGTTATGACAGATATCACTGGGTGGCACTGTTAGACAGTGTTTGTATCCCTGTCAAGGTAAGGAATATCCTCTCTCCCCCACTTCTGCCAATCTTTAGCTGCCGGTAGTGCAGCTGTGCAGGTCTTTCAAGGATGCTGTTGCAAGCAGCAGCAGCGCTGCTCTCTGACATCCCTTCTCCCATTACACAGTCGGGAAAAACACAGAGCTTGCTTGTCAAGAAAATGAAACCTGGTGCTTTACAAGAACTTTCGAAAGCAGTTTTGCTTTTTGTCCCTGCTTGAATAATGCAGGTGCACAATGTCATATTTACAAATCCTCAAACATAAAATAGTAGTATTAAAATTCCAACATTATTCCCTGTAATTGTTTTAACTGGCAATGAACTCAGCGTCCAAACAATCTCAAAAGCTGATCTCTGAAGGGCTACATGTACTAGCACTGTTAACACAGTCTTACCCTATCTGCACTCACAAGTTCAATTTTGCCAAACCAGAGAAAGTACTTCACAAGTATTTTCTATTGGTTTGTTCTTTAAGGCACTGCCAGCTGCCATTTATTGAATTTGACAAGGTACTAATATCAAAACAAAACTGATTATTCAACAATAATACATTTTTTTCGCATGAGTGGATAAAGATAGAAGGGGGAATGTTTTTATACTGAAAGAGAAGGGAATTAGACTAGTTATTAGGAAGAAACCCTTTATTCAGACGGTCGTGAGACATTGGAAGAGATTGCCCAGAGAAGCTGTGGATGCCCCATCCCTAGAAGTACACAAGGCCAGGCTGGATAGGGCACTGAGCAACCTGGTTTAGTGCCCCTCTATGGCACAAGGGTTGGAATCAGATGGTCTTTAAGGTCCCTATCAACCTAAGCCCTTCGATGATTCTAAGATAATTCTTGAATAGAGGTAACCTAGTTGCAATTACAATAGTTTAATTCTTTATTAGAATAATATTCTTTACAAACTAGTATATTTTCAACAATATGCTCAAAACTGCAGTACAATATTTACTGAAAGGGGGAATGAAACTCCTCAAAATGCGTGTGCTAATGATGGCCCAAAATGTGTGGGTTAACAATTATCAGAAATTTCATGCAAGTTCTTCAACTTCCAGCACAAATTGCAAAGTTGATGTAATACTACAGCATGCAGAAATTTAGAAGCCAGTGTCTTAACAATGACTCTCAATAGTTATTTGGCTCAAAGTAGGCTTGACTCACATACACAGACAAAAATCATTCCAACTCTACATGTCTGAGAGTCAAAAGTTAACTACTGTTAAGTTACTGTATTTCAGTATTGCAGATGATGCAGACACTTAGGAATAACAGTATTATTAACTATTCGCATCCACATTATAAAATTTTGTAATCATAACCAACAGCTCTGAAGAAAAAAAACACACCTCACTTCTCAAAGAAATAGAATAAGAAGGAAGATGAAAACATGATGTTAAGACGTAAGTTTGACAGCTTACAGGTTTTCAATACTGCAGCTGTGTACAAAAATTTAGAGTAGGCAAACAGAATTCAGAGTTGTAGAGACCTCATGACATAATGTCACTGTGAAGAGGGATATTAGAGATGCGAATGATGAGGGTGTGACAGCTTCAGTCATCCAAGGATTCTGCCATAGCTCCCAGACATATATTGGATATTATGCATGGCATTCAGCTGCCATGCACAAAAATGGCAGCTTTTGAGTGACCGAGACAGGACTAGTTAGGACTTCATTCTTCACCTCTTAAACCTTACATGCTCAATCCCTTTCCATTCCTGCAGTTTGCTTTTGGGGTTGAGATAAGTCAGAACTGAGAAAAAGAAAAACAGATGCAACCACTGACTTACCATCTGAACTGATCTGGAACCAGGAGTATATATGGCCTTGTCACAACTACCACAACACCACTGGATCCTGGCACCAGCAAGACTCAAGGACACAAGGTGTGGACCCACTGAGAACACGCTGATGACAAATTCAGCTACAAGAATCATTCTGTAGCTGGCCACTTTCTGACGCTAAAAAACAAATTCTACCACGCTTTTGTCTATACTGTACTTGACATTAGAGCATCTTGGCATTCAGGGGACCCAACACACATATGAGAATCACACAACCCAGTGGACTGCCAGTGTTAAGTTAAACCACAGCATGAGCATTTCCCATGTTTTAAGAGCCTGACAGCTAAACAGGAAAGTCAACCAAAATAAAGGAAGAAGTACCACCAAACAAACATCACATCTGAGTTGTGACACGTGATGTACTCCTCATCCATAAAATCAGACCCTGATATCCTGATACAACATGCAGTGAGGCTTTTTAAATTAAAAATATGAACTTTCACGGCAAAATTGATATGGCAATAAAAAGGAAACCTTAATTCTCAGGTAAACTGACCCTTACAACCTGTTTTATTTTGGTTTTCATCATGATTCAACCTCCAACATCAAGATAAAAAGAAAAGGAACCAAACCCTCTACTGGAAAATTTAAGTTCTCCTACATATAACCTCCAAACTTGGGATCTACTCTTTGAACAGTCAGAAATTAATGTTAGAATTAATACTAAAACTGAATTCAGAGGAGTTGAGAACAGCAGCCTGTACCTCAACACCATGAGCTGGTTTACATGACACAATGCCTTCATTAATCAAAGCAGCTACGGTGAAGAGCTGCCTTTGATGCATGTTGAGAATATTTAGTCCTATTCTTGTTTTCCCCTTTCCAATTGACAAATATGCTTGTCTTCTGCCTTACATTAATATCGTTTTCAATTTGGCCAAATCCATAAAATTTTGACTCCACAAAATTGTCAAAAGACAACAGGACCATTAGCATAAGTTTTTTACTAAGCAAAGATTTCTGATCTATTAGGAATATATATATTAAGGTCTATTTTTAAAGTAATTAGACAGATGCATAAAGAGACATCTTTGTCTTGTCAGAAAGCAGTGTTACTTGGTTTCTACACATTCACAGGTCCCAGGAAGAGAATTGATGGCCTTCAAACCAATAAAAAGCTGTGCTCTGGGCACTTTCATTCATCGCTTCTCTCTTTCCTCCTTTACCTCTTCTTGAAGACCTAGGATAAAAGCCTAACCAAATAAATTCTAAGAAGCTGCGCTGTACACGGCCATATACATTATTCCCTTTATTTTAAGGTTCATAAAAACGTCAGTTCTTCACCAAGAAAATGACTGGGTTGCATAGTATGACTAATGGCCCCCGCTGAAGGCAACACTCAGCCCCAAGCACACAGTCATGGCCCAGTGAGATGAAGAGGAACTAATTGTTTTCCCTCCTCCGGATGGCTGCCAGAGGAGAGCAAGGCATCCAACACATTTACAGTTTCCCTTGACTTAAAAGACCGGCATACAAAGTAGCAATAAATGAAACTCTTACTGATGCACTTACTTGGCCCTTCTCCCTCCTCCTCTGAAAACAAGTAAATCAGAAACCCAGCGTGGCAGGTCTCCCATTTGATGGGAATTAATACATCCTTTGAAGCAATTAGCAAGTTAAGAGAGGAGTTCATCATGACTGGGAGTAAAAGAGCCTGAACACGGACCAGACCTCACCTTAAACAAGTAAATCTTATTCTGAAGAGTTTAAAAAGGGATGAAACAAAGTGAGGGGTTTTATTCTGACACTGAAAAAATAAATTGTTTTAAAGAATATCCAAATCACAGAGTTAAGTGGTGTAACCTACACAGTAGAGTCTACAATCTCTCAGCCAGCAGACACCTTCCTTTTGCACAAGCTTAAACCACACGGGCATTTTGCAAACTGTGAGCCTTTTATCTCTCTTCTCCCTTGGGTACGGGCTTTTATTAAATGCACCAAACTGTTGCCAGTGTGCTGGTTTAAACACTCTCATTAATTACATGAGGAGACAGAGTATTTCTTGTAGGGCAGGTGTCCAGGGCAGGGACCTCGTAGGCTGGCTGTAGGTCCTTGTCCCTGACAGGTACCAGGGCTAGCCACTGCTTTTCAACACAGCTTGAGTAAGTAGGTCAGCTGTCACCTGCGAAAGGGTTCAAGCTTCTCACAGGATGCCACTGGTGATGTGCTATCTCAGGATCAGTTTTCAACAGCTGAGACTAAAATCTTTCTGCCTCTGGAAAACTCCTATGTATTTTTCAGTCAAGAAATCAGCTTTCTCTCCCCCCTGGTTTTGTAAGGGAAAGACAGGAGCTAGAGGAGCCCTCCACTGCAGCATTGACCACTTCCCCCAACACACCTTTAGCCATCTGCTTTGCACAAGAATCAGGATGTAAGAACACATCATTTCAAAGCAAACAAAAAGTAACATACCCGGAATCTTCAGGTATGCAAAACCATCCTGAATACAATTAGTTTTCCCTCCTAGATTACTTTGCGCCTCAAAATGGCACCAAACTGGGAGGGAACTCACACTCGCTAGTTCAAATAACTGCCGAACACCTTTGTTACATATCTGTAACTCTTCTGGTCCTGTCAGCAACAAGTAACGTCAACCATAACAACGCACAGCGTGTTTTTAAAGCACCTCTCCAAACAACTTCCTTCTCACAAACATTTCTGAAATGCACAGGACACTGTAGGGGTGTTATTTTAAAAAGAACTTGTTTCTTCTGTGTTTTAGCTACAGTTTTATCCCCAATCTGATTCGCCATGACCAAAATCTCCAGAGGAAGCACAATCCTAAACTTCAGTTTGCTGGACCACTGAGGCATAACAAAGGTGGGTCCGAGTTCAAGTGTTCTGGCACTCAGGCAAGTGAAGGGAGGATACAGTTGGTCAAATTTCAACAACTCACCAGCTGCTGCTCCAGCCCTGCCACACTGCCAATCAAAAATCATTCTGGGGTGTCCACATGCTACTTTTGCTACGTGATCCTTGTCTCACTGCTCAGCTCTTCTACCTGGACTCAGGGCTGCAACAAATGCAGACATCAAATGCAGAAATCTGTATCTCATGCCATTTAGGGGGTTAGAATTACTCCTTAAAAAAAAAAAAAAAAAAAAAAAAACAAAAAAAAAAAAAAACAAGCCCATGACCAATCCTTATGGGCAAAATGGGATAGGATATGAAGGTTTATCCTTCCTCCTCAGGTATTCATACCTTCCCTAGTGAGGTTCATACATATCTTGACAAAAACACATTTTATTACATACCATGAATAAGTGAAAATGTTTGTTTCCCTTTTTTCTCCATAGAAAGCCTTTTTTCCTTGCGTAAGAAATATAGGTAGCAAATAGCTACAAATGGGCTTCATGTACACTCACTTCTAACAATACTATTCTAACCATTGGCTATGTAAAAAGAGAGATGTTGAATATCCAAGAGGACCAACAGATAATAAAACACATATTCCCCTTAAGAATACCTGCTACTGAAGGTACATTTATTGTCAGAATGAAGCTTCTCAAGCGCCATCCACTTGGAAAACAAGGAAATTAAAATATCTTCTCTCCTCTGCTTAAAAAGCTTTTAAATTCCACTTGAAAAGAAATACAAAAGAGTCTTCAGAACAGAAGAGAGTGGTAGACAGTTTAAAAATTCAAGACCAAGCCTGCAACAAGAGTTTTGAGACATTATTTCCTCAGGCAGTAAGAAGCAGGTAAGACTCTACATCTCTGCACGTATTCTCTATAAAAGGCATTTTGCAAGTTCTCTTATCTCATCTGTAGTAAAGGGTTTTTCCCTTCCTGCCATGCCAGCAGGAGACCGCTGTGCTGACAAGATGATGTCACCTCCCGGAATCCCCCTCAAGCCCTGCCAGCTCAGTCCTCCCAGTAACAGAGATACTGGCTATAAATAGTTATCTGGGGAAAACAAGGTTAGTTAAGGAGTTGTGAGGGAAACAAGAAATGAAGAAGACTAAAATAAAATAAATTCCAATATACTGTTTTTCATCTTTGAACAGCTACAGTTAAAATTCTTACAAAAAAAAGGAGAGACCCACTGGGAGAACACCTTTGCCATGCAAAATCCATTATCCACACTGCCACTGCTCCTAAAATTATCCAATAAGTGGAAAGAATATGAACACACACAAGGTTACATTCAACATGGTTATCTTCATACAAACGTTCTTCTGTCATACAAATCTGCTATTCAGAAAAAACTCTGACAAACAAGATACTGCATGCAGAAAAACATCACTCCGTGCTTCACAACCTCAAAACACAAAGCTGTAAACTGCAAAAGCCTCATCTAGGGGAGTGCTGTACTGTTTTCCCAGTATGGCACACATTTCAAATGCTAGCTCTGCATGCCCTAAAGAGTCTTTTGAAACTTCTGTAGAATTGTAAACATGGTGAAATTTCTCTCAAAATATGACAAGTTTTAGTAATTCAGAAAGCACAGAATGCGTGCTGCAGGGAATTCCACAGAATTACAGGTTTAAAAGCCCTTTTATGCAAGTGCTTTGGTTACCACAAATTCTCATTAAGTACATGATGTTCAAAGAGGGACTGACAGTAAATGCCACTCACAAAGAACTTCAACAAACTTCTACCAGGTGTTGTCTCAGATTAGTCTGACTCTGGAACATACAAAGACGCACCTGAAAATACAAACAATGTCTCAAGTATTAAGTTTGAATCAGTATATTAATGCATGTGCTATTTAAGTAGCACATTTACATCCTGCAAACTTAGCAAGAACTGCTGGTAAATAAAAGTCTATCAGACGACAAATAACAAATACCCTTCAACTAAGGTGAGAAGAGTTCAGAGTGGTTATGGGGGGATTTTCACAAGTGCTGGAGCACAAAAACCCACACCGAGCTCTGCCTAGGCTGGGAAGAGTATACTAGTCTAATTTTAGTATATCAGCCTCTGTCAGATACATAAAAAATATTATTGAAGCCTGAATTTATAACACTGAAAATTATTTACTCAGGGAGCCTCAGTCCATCTCTGACACCATTTGATACTAAATATACCAAATCCCTTGATAAAATCCTGACGTGTCTCATACAGTTGGAGCGAAATGTGCCACAGAGAAATAAGAGAATGGACCATCATAAACCAATTGTCTTAGCAAAGAAAAGGCAAAACAACAAGCCAAATGAATTAATGAGTTAGCTTAAGAGCACAGTGTCAGGGTAGTAAAATTTCCTTTATTCAGTACAGCACCGAAGAGGATACAGCTGTCTAAACATTTGAGTTTTTCTGAAAAAACATTACTATACTATGGCAAACAGCGAAGCTAATACTTTCACACAGTGAAGAAAAAGTAAGTGACCAGACACAAGGGGAACCCTCATGGTGATGTCAGCCAACCGACAAAGCTACTTTCACTGGAGAAAAACTGCATGAGAAACTTCCGTAGGTATTCTGTCAAGGAAGGAAATGAAATGAAAACAGACTAGACTAACGTAAGGTGCAAAACAAAGGAGTTAATTCAAATGACACCAGCCTCATTGGTGACGAGGTGCACTGAAAGAGCTCATTAGAAGATGACTGCACATTTTATCATCGAATCTGCATCTCAGTGACTGCCACAAAACAGATCTAGGGACTACTTAAGAAAATCTTTACACTATTAATTTTACTCTGAACGGTAAGATGAACTTCCAGTGTAATCCTCTAACCAGTTGAAGAGGCAACTACATTGAGTGTTTTATCCACCATTAGTAAGTTTGTAGACATCATCAAGCTGAGAACAAGTGTCAATCTGTTAGAGGGTAGGAGGGCTTTGCAAAGGGATCTTGACAGGCTGCATAGATGGGCAGAATCCAACGGCACGAGATTTAACAAACCTAAGTTGAAGTTCTACACTTTGGTCACAACAACCTCCTGCAGTGCTACAGGCTGAGGACAGAGTGGCTGGAGAGCAGCCAGGCAGAAAGGGACATGGGAGTACTGGTTGACAGCTGGTTGAACATGAGCCAGCAGTGTGCCCAGGTAGCCAAGAAGGCCAGTGGCATCCTGGTCTGTAACAAGAATAGTGCAGCCAGCAGGACTAGGGAAGTGATTCTTCCCTTGTACTTGGCCCTGGTTAGGCCACACCTTGAGTGCTATGTCCAGTTCTGGGCCCCTCAGATTAAGAAAGATGTTGAGATACTCAAACATGTCCAGGGAAGGGCAATGAGGATGGTGAAGAGTCTGGAGCACAAGTCCTACAAAGAGCAGCTGAGGGAGCTGAGGTTGTTCAGCCTGGAGAAGAGGAGGCTCAGTGGAGACCTCATTGCTCTCTACAACTGCCTAGAAGGAGGTTGTAGCCACGTGGGAGTCAGTCTCTTCTCCCAAACAACCAGTGACAGAATGAGAGGACACAGTCTCAAGCTGCATCAGGGCAAGTTTTCGCTGGAATGTTAGGAAAAAATATTCCACAGCAACAGTGATTTGCCATTGGAATGGGCTGCCCAGGAAGGTGGTGGAGTCACCATTCCTGGAAGTGTTTAAAAGGAGATTGGATTAGGCACTTAGTGCCATGGTTTAGTTGATAAGGTGGCGCTAGGTAATAGGTGGGATTTGATGATCTCAAAGGTCCTTTCCAGCCTAGTTAATTCTGTGCTTCTGTGCTTAGATCTGGAGCTGAAACACAGAGACCCCAATAAAGAGAAAATGTAGGGATTAAAACTAGTCTTCATTTTGTGCCACAAGTTGTAATATCACCTGGTGCAGGTGACAAAAGAACAAGGTTTTCCAGATGAAACGTTCCCTTCTCCACAAGAGAAACCTGAGTAAGGAATTAACAGCGTCAGCCTGAGAATTACACTGTGCTAAAATTTAAGTCATCTTCTGTAAATTTATCCAGAACATGTGCCCCAGCTGTACCTGACATTTTAATTTGATTTCCCTGAGAATGACATGGCCAATGGCCTCAATGTTGCAAGCCAAAGTTTTGGATTGTATGCTTTTATGTGCCCAATACAGAATAATGTAGAAAGGTATAAACTTCATGTATGTAGCACTTTGAAAGTCACTTATGAAGTGACAAACTTACATGGACAGAAGCAGGTATCCCTGGCTATGTCAATGTAGTTCCAAAGCTGAGCTGACAGGCTCTTAAGAGTTAACTTGCTGCTCTGTTGCTTTCCGAGTCCAGCTATGGTCTTTCCTATGCTGTACACCACAGCTAGGGAACTGGAGGGGGTGCCCTACTTAGGCCAGCTTTTATGTGTGCATCTTTGCAATGGTGGCAATGTTTCATCTAAGTCTCTGGAGAATTTCTTTCTCCAGAAAGAAACATGTGGAACATGCTCAGTACTAGAAAATTTCATCCTTGTGCAATCTAAAGCTCTACTAAAGCAAACTAAAATAACTAATTTTAGCATCAGTGGAAATGAAGAATAGTTGATCTCTATCGTACTTAACCATCTTTTTGTATCATTGAAGATTTAGGGATTCTCCAATCTTTTTGTTTTCTATGCTAAAATAACCTCAAAGTCTTCAGATTTTCCCCAAAGGCTGTTTTTCAAACCTCACGTCCAAGCCTTGTTGGTGCTATTTAGACTCTGTCCCTTTATACACCACATCTTCCTTTAATAAAAAGTCTAAACCAGAGGCTAAAAGCATAGTGCTAAGAACAGAAGACTAATTATCTCCTCCACTATTTATCTGACATGTTTTATCACCTGTACAGCCCTAATGAAATCTCAGTGTCACGCACACCACCCCTAACAACTTCAGTTTGCAAAGCCACTGCAATTTCTCCATCCTTCCAGGCCAACACACTGCCTAGCCCGTTTATATTTGTGCATTTGATTTCTCCTAAGCATAACACTTTACAATTGTCTTTATTAAATTTCACCTCATTGATTTCAAACCATTTTTCCAATTCATCATATGAAATTCTAAATCTCTCTGCCTGTTTATAATCCCTTCTCGCTTTGCCTTCCGAAAATGCTCAAATGATCCTCCTTGACAGCAATACATGGATGATGAAAACTGAGAATATTGACTAGTAAACAACTTAAGCCAGTCTTCCCCAGGAATTCACTTAATAGTCTGACAGCAAACAACCAAGCTTAGCTCAACATTTCAACCTACCTTCTCAGTGGACTGAAGCACTGCCTGTCATCATCCAGGCTTTCCAAAGAAATAATTTCTTCAGCATCTGCTTTAACCAAGCCAATGTCATCTCTTCTCTTTGAATGCTTCTTTCCTCTCCTAGTCTGTTGATAGACTTCTAAATGCTAACATTTAGTTTGGTGGTCTATTGGCTGTCCTAAATAACATTATCATTGCCACAAGTTTGTCATTAAACAGGAAAAGATACCTGAAAAAAGAAATCACTATTGAAGGAATTTAACTAACTACATGAGTTGCAGACCCCTTGCCAAGTTTGCAGACGTGAGGCAATTCTCTCGGAACTGTGTCATTCCCCAGGTGGGGAAAAACAAAACAAAAAACACCTACCCTTCCCAAGCACATAAAAGACAAGGGTAATAAAACTACACTGAATGATCCATGTACTTCAAATAAAGTAGAAATACATCTATGTAGATTAGATTACTATTCCCTTGGTTAGGGAACTATTTCACGTTTACAAAGTTATACAGGAAAAAAGCCCAACTTACTGCTTAAGTCCCAAAAGAGCAACTACTCCTCAGTCTGAAAACTATGCAAGCTTTGTCAACAGATATGAAAATAATTTTATTTAATTAAAAACCTAGATCTCCAATTTGAATGACAGAACCTTCGAGAAAAATCCATATCAACAACCTATAGCTTAACCTATCAAAATTCCATAGAGTCAGCATTCTACTGTAACATTATACAGATTCAGTATATATACAGAAGTGCCAGCCTTTTCAGAAGCTATGTTTATCTTCCTGTTGCTCTGTTCTGCACACAAATGCTCAGTTCTTCTTTTGACTGCTCACTATTGGCACAATTTCTTAACTCTAAAGCCCCTTAGACTTCCTTCTGGGTTTAAAACACGAAGATGATCAACAGTATCCCTTCTCTAAGCCCAACATCTCATCTGCAAACTCCCTCATATCCTTAATTTTCTGCATGGGACACACTTGGGAACCTCTTCTCAAATGAGAGAGTTTGTGAGCTGCAGGTGCCCAGCTGTGGGTGCCTTCTGCAGCCCACTCAGGGTCCAGCAGCTCCTGCCAGGGCAAGGCTGCATGGCACCCAGGCTCCCTGCCAAACATGTCTCACAAGCTTCCTCTTGGTAAAAAATAAAACAGAAGAGACCTTGGGAAAGGGAAAAACACTCCAGTTACCATTTCTCATCCTGAGATGGAGTCATGGTGTAACTGAGACATGTAGGTGGGCCTGGGAAGCTACCTTGATCCCACTGCTTTGGAGGAGTCTCAGCACTATTCTTCTCCAATTCTACCTCGCCACTAAACTTTCCCCATAGTTTGGGAGACTGCCCAAGGAAAAAGTTACCAACAGAAAACACCAACTTACAAGTTACATCAGTGCTTTTGACAGCTTTTATACAGTGTAGCAATTCTGTAGTTTGAAGGAAAGCAAAAGCTTTGCAATTTTTTTCCTGTTTCATGCACGACTGACCAAGGGAAAAGAGCAATTTATCTGTTACATTTTAAAAGGAGACATACATACATAAACTGAATCCTGTACCTTAGGGTAGCAACTAAAACCTTGTTTATGTGCACAAAAAGAGAAATACATGTTTCCACACTTAGTTCATACATGTTTTTTCTATAAATTAAATACTAAGTACAAGGATCACCCACAACTAACAAAGTCAAGGTCATGTGTTAATTCTTTTCCTGTAACTGAGATCAAATACTGCTTTATTTTACAATTCACAATAAATTGTATCATAATGAAAAGTAAGCCTTCCCATGAGCACATTCAGGATTTCTTCAAAATGCAGAACTAAGCACAGTCTTACAAGTTGGCAAATTTGCTTCAAAAGGATGTTATAGGTCACGTGAATCTTGTCACTGACAAATTAAGTTAAACATAAAATAATGATAAAACAGGAAACACATGAATACCGTCTTCCTTTTCAATGGTTTCTATTTCTTATCACTGTCTATTTAAAAAGGTTTGTAAGTCCACTTGCAAAAAGAAGGAAAAACATCTAACAAAAGCATGCTGCCAACTGAAATAAATTTTCTACTCTCAGTTTTCAGAAACTTCATTTTAATTGTTAACAAATAGCCACCTCAACAAGCAAAAAAACTACAAGAGAACTCCTCCTCAACCACTAGTCAGAATCACAGTAACTATTCAGGTTTTACTGAGCATAGTAAAGATGAGATCTGACACTTAATGCAGATTAAGCAGCAAGAGTGCCATCCTGAAATAAACGAAGCCCCACTTTTTGGATCAAGCCAAGTTTTTCATTCATTACATCCTTCATGACACGTCTCCCTCAGCCTATCACTAACAGAGCCTGGGCTTTGCACTCCAGTCGTGAAACACACAAATTAAAAATTTACCAAGCTGAAGGCTTACACAAACATGAAACTAATAATATCCAAAACTGCTCTGAGAGCAGGCTAGCATCTGCATGAATCTGAAAGGCTGAGAGACAAAATGTTCAACAAGTCAGGTAACTGAAAATACCCCCAAGACAATAAAAGCTCCTGCTGTGCCAACAGTAGAGTCGTACCCATTGTCACTGTCCCACACACGCCCCTGGGCACAAAGCTTTCAGCTTAACATCTCCTGGCATAAACACCCAAGGCAAAACGCATCTGCCTTACTGGCACCTCTGCATGTCAGCAACAACTCTCCCTCCCTAACCTTTACTTCCATACTATAATTAAAGAGACAGTCGCACCTTGAGAAGACCCGAGGGCATGTACCAAGAAACATAGTCTACTTTCCAATCTGTGGCCCAGGCAAATATGTCCACATTTAAAAGAAAAATGAGTGAGGAAATCTACTGAGGCACCATCCACATCCAGGTGTAGGAAAAGCCTCTGCCCTCTAATTTCATGAGCACGAATACATGGCCAGGCATCAGGGCATACCCTGGTCTCCAGAGAAGGGAAACCAGAGACCTGGGAGCACCTGGGCAGTGCTCGACAGCCATCACACCATCCCTGGAGGAGTTCCCCACTCACTGCTGGACTGGCAGGGAGCACCGGGATGCAGAAGGCAGCAGCCACTCTCCTATCCCTGCCATGCATCCTCCAGCCTTTCAAGAGTTTTGAACTTTTCATGCTAGTTTGGAAGACCGCAGTACATTGCACATATAGCTGCTGCTACATTAGCCTGGGATAAACATATTTGTTTCTGGTTTTGCTGTTAGCACACCTCAATGGATCTTTAAACAATTTGACAGAGAAATAAGGAGGAAGGCATTTTATCTATCAGATTCATGTTTTCTAAGCTTTAGCTTTATATATAATATCAAAAAGCCACACCTAATATGCTACCCATAGAAACCTGGCAAACTTTATAACATTATGTGAAATACATCCGTACTGCATCTATAGACATACAAGTACTGTCATTTTTTTTCTGAGCTTCAAAGGAAGGAGTCAGCAACTAAAAAGAGACTGTGAGAAGTTTTCCTAGCATGGCAATTACAGAAGAAAACAGTATTGGTCAGCTGTTTTGTGATTAGCCAAGTATTTTCGTTTTTTTATTCTTCTCCTTACAAGTTTCCCTTGCTCTATTTCCGACATATGAATTATGTGTAGACTCTATATTTAAAAAAAAAAAGACAATTCTAACGAAGCACAAATCATTAGGCCTAATGTAACTTCTGTTCAGCCTGCATTACTCAGGTCCCAAAGAAGAGAGATGAATGCAAAAACGTTCAACCTGGAAGCCCAGGTTTATAATTTTCTACTCCTAAGTCAGGATGTTCAAGATTACAGACTACAAACACAGGACCAAGCAATTCACTCTTCAATGAGCAGGAAAGCCTTCCTCAAGGCAGATGGAAGACAATGCAGAAGGTCAACAGACAATGGTCTTCAGTGGCTCATCTTTCTCTGCTGTGAACAGAGAACAGCACTGGGTGAAATACAGCTGACCATGGACAGTGACTGTCGCTATTAGTTTCTAAATATCAGTCAAAGAAACAAGTCCAGTTAATTCAATTTTGCAGCCCTTTGAGCAATGTTAGAGGCACTGCAGCTGCTTGTCTCAAGATATCGGATTAAAAAAACCACCATAAAATCTCACATGCTCCCACCCACAAATATGGATTTGGATCTATTTACAGAGGCCACATTCTCACTGTTGCACTCAAACAGCAAGGATTACTTTTTAAAGTCACAAGTGCATATGATCTGCACACAGCTAGAGAAAAGTTCTGCTAGAACAACACTGGTAAGGAGACTTGTAAGGAAATGTCCCTACCCACAGACAAATGTTCCAGTGCGAGGGCAGTTCTCGATCAGTTCAAGAGTCTCCAGCACAGGGGAAAGATTTCCGTATGAATACAAAATATTCAATTGAAAGGCAGATTGAGATTATAGCAAGTCTACTTCCTCCTGTATTTATTTTTAAAAATTCATGTGACTTCTTTCTTACACTTCATCTTTGGATAAGATCATAGTTCATTTAGTCATTTAAAAAGCTGAAATGTTCAACACAACGAAACATTTCTAAAGAAGTTACTCCAGTTTTCTAACTATACAAAAGTCAGTAAAAAGGGACAAGCATACCCATAGCTATACTTTATGACCTTCAGATGTGCTATCATGTTTACAAAATGGTCTTACAATTCTTCATTTTAGAGTAGATACTTAACAGTGACTTTAGTTATTTAGTTAAATAATTACAGATTTTTGCCTTGCATTACAGATGAAACCACTGTAAGTTTTAGCAATCAGCTAATAAGCTTCATGTTGCCAAGGAAAAATCAGCTTCTCTCCTTTGCTCATCTAGAGAAATTTCCTCATCTAGAGAAATAAAAACATTTTAAACTGGCAGAGAGGCTTTAAAGAATCCTACACCATGCAGAGGACCACAGGCCCTTCCCAACCTTAGCTGACAATCTCCTCACCTGTATTATGTTATGGGGATTGTGGCAACAGCATCAGAAATGCTGAAGCTGCTCTGTCTGGATGGTGGGAGACTACAAAAGAGAGGAGGCTATTAGCAAAACTTCCTCTCACATGGAGGAGAACAGCAACCAAGACCCTCAGCAAGCAGAGGTTACTGGTGTTCAATAATTCAGAAATCCTGGGCAGTCACCCTTCATTCCCTCCAGAAGGATAGGTGGCAGCAGAATTCATTTAAAACATACTTCTTCATAAATTATTAAATCAAAAGAATTTCACAGGTCAAGCAAAGCAAGGGAAAAAGACGTCAGGGATGTTCCTATACCAAGTTCTTTACACCACAAAGGTAAAGCAAGAGGATGACAAATTTTAAAAAGAACTAACTTCTATATTATTCAGCAAGACATCATGAGTTGAATAAGACCTGGCAACACTACCAAAAATACATAATTAAGTTACTGAACCAGCATTTTGCACTTGGCTTTAGGCAAGACCCTGAGAAAACAGGTCATCTTCTAGGCTCTGTAAGAAAATGTCAAGTGTTGTACCTCCCTCATAGCCAAGACACCATGCCTCTTAATTATCCTTTCAGCTGACCATGGAAAAGCAAGTGAGACGTCAGCAGGAAAAAGACTTTTAATCCATTTCCACTTCTAAAAAATGATGAAGTATCAAACTCCAGCCTCTTGCAGAAGTACTATACTTAAAATTGTTCTTCTAATAATTCTGAGGAGATGCTAAAATTTTTACAGATTTTGGTAACAACTTCCATAAGAAACAAGATGATATCATTCTGGAAAAAATAAATAACCTTTTAAGAACAAAAAACCTAAGAAAGAGTAACCTCAATCTTCAAATTTAAGATTCCTACTATATTTAACTAGCCTGCCTCAAGACAACCCATACATGATTTTGTGATTTATCTGATAATTTACCATCTCAAGTAAACTCCAGTTGGCCTCTTGAACTAAAATTAAATACTTTCTTCTCATAGAACTCAGTGAAGATCATTTACCACCAGCCATTTACAAATACTGTTCAGATTAACAGCGATAAGACAAACAGTATTTACCGGTCTTTAAGTGAATTTCCTCAGCCCTCTATAAACTGTTGTGCTTATCTGATACATTTAGACAGGACTGACTGCTGGTACAGGGAGCACCACAACCACCTCGCGTGGAGAAACTGGCTCTTCAGCCATATTGCAAACCCCCACTGGGGGAGGAAAAAAAAAAAAAAAAAACTGGAGGAAAAAAGAGAAATGGCTGCATTTGTCACTCTATTAGGCTGGCCTGGTAACAAACTCAACTGTAAGCCTGTCACCCCTCTCCGCAGAGGCTCTCATACAAGTGCAGTGGGCCTGCTTCATGCTGAGCCATCCTGCCAAGTGACGGCTCTGCGCTCAGCAGCCAGACCACTGCTCCATGCAGATACCCAACCACCTGACAGCCTCCTGGCTGCTACATCACTTCAATTAAAAGCAAAACAGTCTCCACAGAGATAAAGCAACTATTTATTAGAGAGTGGTCCATCTCCATTCATGTCCAGCCCAGTATGTGGAGGCTTAAGAATATCATTCCAGTATGAAATATCAAAAAACTTCTATAAACATTCACAAATATCCCCTTCAGCTTACTTTTAGCTAAATGTGAGTTTAGATGAAAAATAACAGTAATTTAAAAGTTACATATATACATAGACCTTACACAACCCATCTATTTTACTTCTACATATAAATATCCCCAGAAGGATCATACTCCTGACAGCCCCGACAACCTGAGCTAGAAAAGTGTTATAAAAAATAAGAAATTATTATATTGCTAAGTGACCAAAATGGTAGTAGTCTCTCACACAGTATTTAATCTGATTATCTGTACATGCTAGAATTAGGCACTTTTTGGAAAAGCCTTCTGGCACCAGATCTCAAAGAACACTAGTCTTTCCACACATTTTGTTCTCATTGTCTTTGGGATCATGTTACAAATTGACACTGTCCAGTTTCAAAAAAGAAAAAAAAAAGGGGGAGGGGGGATAAAAAGCTAAGGGATAAAAGTATAAGGAAAACGGGACAGGGTTTCTTCCCAGACATCACAACCACTCCCCCCACAAGCCATAATCTCTAACCCATAGAATGAGCTGTTCTGTAAAGAGACAGGACAAATCTTCTTAGTCCATCTTTTTATTAAATGCACAAGTCATGAGACTTTATGGATAGCAATGCTGATCTTTACTTGAATTGCAATACCACTTGTTTAATTGTTGCCACCTGATCAAGGTCAAAACACGAACAATTGTTTCTTACTAGCCCTTCCTTATGCTATGAACTTAGGATGCTTTCAATTTGTAACATTTTCTCCTCCTGAGAAGTTATAAGAACTGTATTTTTCTATAAACAGCTCTTCCATGAATTTCACACAGATATTCTTGGGGGAGAAAAATCACCACAGGAGATTCAGATTTTACAGAATAATCACTCTGCTTAGGAAAGTATGTATTAGACAAAATAAAACCTTTTCTTTCTACAATTTTAAGAGGCTTTTCAGAGAGTGTTTGTCTTAATTAATCATTGGTATATACAAACAAATTACTGCAAACTACACTGGGATCTAAGCAGTTTTCAAGGGTTGGGATAATTTGTATTTGGCCGAGTGCCCAAGGACATCCTCAGGGTCTGAGGATATATCAGAGCAATCCACACACTGTTTTAACATGAAATAAAGTCTCTGGAAAGTTAAGCAACTGCACATCTGAGTCACTGAATGAGATATTTTGGTCTTTCATATAGTTCTCAGTGCCAGAGAGACTCTAGTTTTCAGTGAAGTCATATCACAGAGTGAAGGAATCAAAAACAAAAGGTGCTGCAAAAGCAACACTCTTAAACCTTTCTCACTAAACTTTCAAATATTGTGCTGCCTGCCAGCAGCTCCACTACTTTACATTCAGAACGGTTCAAGTAAAGTTAACAAAAGATAACAAACATTCCATTTAATAGAGACAAAAACCTGAAGCTGTGACTGCCCTGAAGAAGAAGAGATTTGCTACTGAAAACAAAGTCAGCTGACTGTGTTTGAAGTCCAGGCTTCACAGTAACAATTCATACTCTCATTTAAAGATTAAACCTTGCTTTTGCTCTAGGATACTCATTGTGGAGATCATGTACTTGAGAGGAGGTGTCAGGGAATAGATACACTTTAAATTAAGAAAAAGGCAAAACTGTACAAGGAGAACACAGATGTGTGTATGCCAATCAAATGCTTTCATCACACAGGTAGCACCAAGTGGCACTATTTTGAGAGCAATATTGACACTGGATTCCAAATGAGAAGACTAAAATGCCATTTCTGACTCAAATTCTACAATTTCTGTAGACTTATTGTAAGGAAAATAGAAGTACATCTTGAATTATATTCTGCACAAGAGGAAATTAGAAGTCACTTGTGACAAATCTTCCTGGCTGCTTTACAAGGCATAGGAGTGAACAAAACCAAAAGGGAAGGAAAACAAATGCCACTGACTTCACTGCACTTTCCTCCTGGGAGGACTAGTGGGCTTGCTTCCACTATTCTTAAAGACATCCTTGAGGGTGTTTATGTACATCAGCATATAAGAGACAACCTTAAGGGGAGGGGTTGTACTTTAAAAGGCTGGCAAAATGGGAGATTTTCAGACAGAGATAAAAAAACCCAAAACATTAAAGCCTCTTAGGGAAGGCAGACTGTACAGCCCAACAGGGTAGGGCAGTTCAGTCAGTAAAGCCTTCTGCTCTGAAGGAAGACAAAAAAGCTACATGGCCACACATGAGGGCATGATTTTCTAACAATACTTGTTTTCTCTTCACTTCTTGTTCTTACATCATCCTCTTCTTGCCAAGAACACAAATTGAATTAAAAAAGAATCAGCATCTGCAACATGAGGCCTGAATTTTCCCTTTCCACGGGGAGAGGAACAAGCAAAAAGACCACTTCACTTTGGTAAAAAACACAGAGGTTTTAAAAAGATTAAAAATTGCACCAGAAAAGGAAAGGTCAAAGATAAATGTCTTACACAGGTTCAGACAGCATAAGATCTAGGATCACCCTTCCTCCTAGTGGAAAAAGAAGTATTTTATTCCACAATTTCAGTCTAGCAATAAAGTAAAATCCACATCCTCTTGCTGTGGCTATTTCCCTCATGTCACAGAAGCAAAACCACTTACAAAAGCCGCATTTTGGAGCTCCAGCCTCCAGCATAAGAGATTCTACAAGATCTCGAGCAAGAAGCAATCCAAGTTTCTTTGACCACCACTGGGTGGACACATCGTTTCATGCCTCCCAAGCAGTCAACATATGCCTGGCAACCTAGCTACAGGAGAACAGCATCTATTAGCGCCACCAAATCCTCTCCAGCTTCACGTCCTGGAGTTCAGCTCAAGTTATGCGCAACTTGAAAATATGAGTTTCAATTAAGCAAGTTTGTAAGTCAGGGTTTAGAAGGTTTCCGTCAACTTGGCCTGTCAGACAGCAAATACTACAACTTCAATTGTTTTGTGCTACCTTATTATTTCCCATTGGACTATCAGGATCTGAAACAAGGAGTTGCATCTACAATGCACTGGCTTTTTCAGCCAAGCATGGCACCAACTGTTCACAGCTCTTGCACACAACAGAAACAAAACATATCAGATCAATGACTCTTGCCCTGAAAGTCCCCCAGATCTCATACCTACTGAAACTAATAGATGGGGAGTCCGTTTTAGGTTGGTCCTGGCCATTTGGGGTGGTTTTCCAAATGCAAAGGCCTTTCCAGCAAATCTCTTCCAGGATTTATGCCCCTCCTGTTCAATTCCATTCTCTGGATCCATGAAAAGGTTCAAGACTATTGACAGACAACTTCTGGATATAGAATTTGGCTGCTTCAGTAGAAAATGACCTCACTTTGGCCTGTGAAAAGCTTCTAACTTTGCATGATTGTTCCTTTTTCCTGTTTAATTCCTCTAGGATATTTTGTGAATGCCTGCATAGCAAACCCTCACATGGCAGAGCAAGAAATTTGTATTTTTTAATTTTTGTCAAACATCATAGATTAAAACAAAAACCAAGAATAGGAGACAAACCAGGACAAACTTGAAAGGCAAAAATACATAAGGCAGCTACAGCGTGTGAGTACATAAGATGCTTTACTGTAATCACAGTATTGTAAATATTTCAAGTACCCTGATTACAGAAGTTGACAATGTGCATTCCAGTCATCATAATTTTCTTGGTACAGGAGAAGGGTATGACATTAGGCAGACCATATTAATGCAAGTTTTAGAGCAGTTAGGCCACTAAAGCAAGAAAACATCCTTTTTCATCATTAAGACTTGCATAAAAATGGAATGAAAAAAATCATACACAGATGCATACATTTTTCTAACATGCTTGTTGACCTTGAGCAAGGCTTTTTGTTTGTTTTCATTTTTTCTTGTTATCTTTTTAAATAATCAAAAAGCATTCATTTGGGTTAACTCGGGAACAAATTAATTCATATTCAGTGAAGAGCCAGTAACCTCAGACCTAAGACTTTTGCAAGGTTGAAAACAAAGTTCTTTAACACTTCAAAAATCTAGCCAGTACATAGCACAAAGTACTAATGCTATTGCCTCTACATGACCCACAGCAACTGCCACGTATGAATGGGAAGCTAAAGGATAAAAAGGAAATTGATGGGGTTTTAAGTAAAAAGCTTTTAACACTCACCCTTCTCTTATACAGTGGTTCTGGTTTAAATACTGCTTCTTCTGCCACAATGCCAGTGAGCCAGAAACAGGTGCACATACACTGACAGGGGATGCTGTTCTATTAGAAGCAAACCAGCACCATCCTTGCATCTACCATTCAATAGCAAACACCCAGACTTTTTCTACTTCCAGTTCAGAAGCCTCATGAAACAAGCATTTTAAGGTCACTCAAAAAATACCATCACAAGACGTAAAGGTTAGAGGCACCTGTTGAACTCAAGGAAGAGGTTTTTAGGATATTACAAACCTGCCATGTACAAACATGTTTTGCCTATATGGACTGTTTCTCTTCTGGTGGTTTCTTTCAAGAGAAAGGGTTTGCTGGGAGGGGATGAACAAAACCAAAAAAAACTCTCAACACTGCTTTCAACGGGGACTCCAGGAGTTAAATAGTTTCCAATTATTATTCCCATATTTACTGAATACTGTTCATAAATGCTTTTTTACACTTTTTTAAAAAGCTGTTTTTTCTAAAAGACTGATGCTCAGGAAGGAAAAGGAACACTTTGAAAGAAACTGTTTTCATCATAACAATCCATGGTATTGGATTAATACAAACTCAAAGGGAATTACATTTGCCTGTAGTTAAAATAGTCGTGGATTTTTTTTCCATTCTCTGCCTAGACAGGCCATCTGATCTCACCGACTCTTTAAGCTGACTCAGCTATTCTGCTCTGCACATTAGAAAAAGTAGTATTACTGCCACCAGTTATCTCTGAATAAAGATAAAACCTGTATTTTTGAAGCCAAAAAAATGTTTCTGCTAAACCTTTAGGGAGGAAGTTAAAATCTTGGTCATGCATCAAGGCACAGAAAGAATCCAATGCCCTCCCACGGCCCTTTATTTTCTGGGAATCATGATAGAACCAGGGTTTAGTTCTGCCAGTTTTGTTATATTAAGGCTTCTTTTTTTGCCCGAAGTCTTATGAAACCATGGCAATTTGTTAGTATTTGCTGGTAAAATTATTTATGAGAAGCAGTTTGCATCATCCCTTCAGATAAAACAAAACACAAACTGAAGTCAGCTTTTAATCTTGCTCAACATTATCAGCACACCAGGATACAGCAGATTCTCAACAACAAAGCCCAGCCAGTACAGTGCATCTCCCATCATAAATAAAGGCATATTTTAATAGCTATACATCAACTTTTCCTCCGTGGCCACTCTCAAGAAGTTTTCCATTTAATATAATCCATAGAGGTAACTTCCTCTGATGACTTATTTGTGACTATGACAGGTGCCCACTGTGTTAAAAAGCCTTCTCTTTGCACGGCCTGTACCTGAGCAGGAGATAATGGCATAACTGCCAGAGCCACTTGAAAAGAAATGTCCTGCAGCACAGCTAGATGAGAGATCCCCGGAACAGCCTATTCATACCTCAGGTAGGTGAAGACATGCTATTAACAGCACCTGCAGGTTGTTGGGCTTTCCCATCTGCTCTTCATTTCCATGTATTCAAAGCACCTCTTCAGCTCCTTTGGTGTGTTTATTTGCCAGGAACATCCTTCCAGGTCACAATATCTGTGTTAAATTTAGCTTTTTCTTTCCCTTTTTTTTTTTGAGTACCTTTAAGGTAAATCTTCAACACTATACTTGCCTTTTTGCAACCAGAGGTTATCCAGAAGACATACGCTTTTCTAATTACAAATTATTACTATTTTTATTTCTTATTACAAATTATCTAATTACAAATCATTATGTTAAAGACTTATTGGCTGCATTAGCAAGTCTTCATCCCAGTTGTTGTTCAGTGTGTTACAAAGACAGTAAATGCATTTCAAGTTCTTTCACAGGGATGTGTGCTGCCTCAGGTTTTTATTTTACAGTATGATCTATAGCATAGCAAGGCAAATCACACTTTAAATTACAGTACCTGTCCATCTTTTTCCTCAAATACATCTGGTTCACTGAGCAAAGCTGGAAAGCTGCATTTGCATGACAAAAAAATTATTTCCATTATCCAGATTAATAATCCATGAAGGTGATTCCACCTACAGAACTTGCTCAAAACTTCTAGTATGGTAGCTCTACCAACTTCTCTGAAGCAGTCAGCATGATTTTGCCAAACTTTTCCAGATGTTTATTTTCATTTCCTGTCACCCACACCAAGAGATTCCCTTACCACAGGTTTTACTTATACACATGCGAGATTCAAGTATTCCTAGTGAGGTTTAAAGGGAAGCATGCATCTTCAGAAGGAAACTAAAAGGAAAGCATGAGAAAGAAGAAAAAAAAATATGCCAGAGAGTATCAGAGCTGAAAGACAACTGTCATCACCCTCAGTTTCAATTGTTGTGCCACTATGGAAAAATCAGACGAACTAAGGAGCAGTAACACATAACCACTTTCCTCCAGTAATCAAAAAGTGGACCTTTCTGAGGGTTGTATCAAAAGCACTGATAATAACTATGAAAGATGTTTATATAAAAGCTTCTGTTCCATTTTTTCTTACAGTTGCTCAAATCAAGTACAGTGGTCGTACTCTCCGTCTCCACTTTCCAGGTGTGCCAAACTCTAGAGCTACACATGCTTGGGAGACTGAAATCTGTCAAGAGTGATCTTGTGCGTATGTTTTGCAAGCAACACTACCAGCTACATATGGATGCAACAAGTAAAACATAAATATAATTTCCTAATGCAACATATCTTCCTGCTATTTCATTATAATTATTTGCATGGTAGAGGCTCAAACACACAAAGCATCCTTCCTGTAGAACATCTTATCAGCAAGCACCACCTTTTATAGGGAGATCTCTGTATTGCATTTTTGGTCAAAAGGTCTCTGAATTGATAGTGTTTTAACTATCAATTTAAGACAATTTACTAAAATATGATCACAGAATGGCCAAGATTGAAAGGAGATCAGCTGGTCCAACACCTGTGGTCAAGTGAGGCCACTTACACAGCCACCCAGGGCCACATCAAGACGGTCTTTGAATGACTCAAGAATGGAGACTCCACAACCTCCTCGGGCAACCTCTGCTAGTGTCTGAAAACCAGAAAAGTCATTCACTGCAAGAACTGTGAACTTGTGCCTGCTCGATCTGGCCCTGTAACCGGGCACTACAGAGAAGAGCCTAGGTCCCCTTCTCCACCTCTTAGAACCAGCTCTTTTACACATGGATGAGACCCCACTGAGCCTTGTTTCCTGCAGCCTGAACAGCCCCAGTTCTCTCAGCCTCTCATCATGTCAAAGGTGCTCCAGTCCCAGCATCATCTTTGTAATGGAACAAGTTCAGTGCAGATTTGCATCGATGTTTTTCCCATACTGGGGAGACCAGAACTGGATCCAGTACTCCAGGTATGGCCTCACCAGTGCTGAGGAGAGGGGAAGGTTCACCTCCATCAACCTGCTGGCAACAATCCTCCTGACACAGCCCAGAAGGCTCTTGGCAAATTTTCCCAAGACGACCTATAAAAATGCCCGTCTGCATACATCAAGGGGTGGGGGAAGAGAGACTAATACACATCCAGAAGCCATAGTAACTGGGTTATAACCAAAATTATATCTGCAGAGTAACTTTCTGAGGGGCAGTACTCACAAGATTAGCCTAGGTTATACAAAGAAACAAAATCCTAAAGTGAAATACTGTCTGTTACAACAGGATACAAGATGTGAGGTTAATGCCATGCGGAAAACTCATATGCATTTAAGACTTTCTTCAACAACAGGGATATCCCTCATCTTCTCTGTGGTAAACAGGCAATATTTACACAGGAGACAAGTGTCACCCGAGATTCAGAGCTTCAGGGAAGGAACAGAGCCTTGTTTAAAAAGATAAAAGTAAGCTACTCCCTGATGTACAAGTTCTTAAGTTCACTTTTATATTCCACAGAAACATGAAATATGGAGTAACTGCTACGAGTCCAGCAAAGGACTATTAAGATGACGAAAGGCTGAAAGAGCTCATGCTGCACCAGACGACCTCCAGAGATCTTTCCCAGCCTCAACTATTCTGTGCATCTGAAGTTGTCAGAGCTCGTGGAGAGTGATTAAGAAGGGTACTTTGAAAAGTACTTTGAAAAACCATTCATAAAAATCAAGGATACACTATTTCTCCAGTGAAGAGGAAAGCAAAAGACTGAATTATAAGGGGGGAAAACCCCTCACACCTGATAAGGTAGTCAACAGCCCAGAAGCTAAAACTGATCTCTCAACTGAAATGAATGCAGATTCTTCCCTTTTTGTAGTGTAAGTATGGCTGTTTTGAGTTCATTCTTTTCCTCCATCTACCAAAAGCAACCTCATCACAAAAGGATCAAAAGAAAGCAACTGAAAAGTCATTTTATCCTCGTTATTGATAAGTAAGGAAAAACAGCTTAAAAGTTACAGATAACAGACACTATAAGCATTTTATCTCAGGAAACTTTTCTTAAAGATGCAGAAAGTTCATTCTCTGATAATCTAAACCTAATGTAGAGTTATATACACAGAGTATAGAAGTAACTAAAAAATTTCACCAACTGCCTCTGCCAGTTCTATGCTTGTTGAGAGTTAAGATCCTCAGTAGCTACTGCACAGCTCCCTGCCCTGCAGCACAAACGTCTCCAAGATACTCACCTGAGCCAATAGAATTCATTAGACAAAGTACTCCCAAAGCAGCTGTCTGCTTTGGATTTCTAAACTAGATAGGTTTCCCCAAGTAACACTTCACTGCATTGAAAACACACACCCTTGCCTACTGTGCTCTTCATTTCTTCCCAAACTCCCCACTTGTAGGCCCACTATACCTTGTCGTGCCATTGGGCTCCCTTCTAGTAATGAGACACACCACCACTTGTGTGACATAGAACAGAAGGTTTTCCAGGGAAGAAAATAATGGTCCCACACAGATCTGATATGTACATCTTTAGTACTCCTGGTGCAATTTCAATATTAAGACTTACTCTATTATACCAGAAAAATAAGTTACAATAGATAAATCTACATATCTAAGTTTTACTTAAGGTGACCCAAATGTGTTCATTACTGAAGAAAATGCCTTTGTAAAGAGACACAGGAAAAAAAATACATGCACATGAAAGGCTCCTACTTGTTTTTCAATGATAAAAATCAACCATAAACACACAGAGAAAACATTTTAGACTACACTTCTGAAGACACAGCAACAGAACAGCAAACTGTTTCTCGGCAAACCGGCCACCCACAAACACACACGCCCCTTCTCAGTAAATAAGACCATCACAAAGTAGAAAGGCACTTAGCTCTTAGTATGAGACCAAGTCCTGTACTGTCCTAAGCTGCATAAAATCAGATACAAAAAAGCACTTCAAAACAAAGAGAAATCGTGCACTGAGAAAGACTGCCAAAATAAGAAATCCTAGGATGACAACTTGATTCACAGTTTACTCAAGTTAATGAAAAGACTGCAACTCCTGCAGATTTCAGTGGGTTATGAAACAGGTCCTGCAGAGGGAAATGCTCCAAGTCACAAACAGCAATGCCATATTTTGATACCTAATTGCCACCACTGCCTACGAAGAAATCCCTGGCGTAAAATAGAGAACAAATACAGTAATCTTGCTTTCTCATTTTAAAAATGGCATGAAAGGAACAACAAAAGAAAGTTATTAAGAGAAATAGATTGTTCCCAGCTGTTGCCATAAAATACTACAGCTGTTCATGTCATTGCAGCTAATGACCAGTTGCACTTTTTCAAAGATTGTAACACAGTATGACCATTGTAAGCTACATCAAATTAACTTGGCAAGCATCATGGAAAAGAAACTAAAAATTATTTAAATTCAGTTTGATTTTAAATTTCTGTTCATAGGTTGTTTGTGTGTGTTTTGAGGGGACAGAACAGGATTTTGTATAAATGGTTCTGTATTCAAATTGTCAATTATGTTCTACTGCTTAAAAACATCATGGCAAATAAAAGGTATTAAACTACTAAAATCAATTTTTTCTGTTAATAAAAATAGAATTCAGTCAGCAAATTTCAATTTTTTTATTGAAAAGAGGTGTGCTGACCAAAAGCACCTCAAGTCCAAAAAGGATGATGAAACATCTCTGGAGCCAACAACAGGTTTGGTTTCCCCATCTAGAAGCTTTTAATTGCTTTGCTATCTGTACTACATATGAACCAAATCAGATTTTCCATAAAGACTCAAATACACAAACAGAAAGAAAAGGTTATAATAGGAATATCCATATATATAGATACAACAAGAATTTTCAGCTCCAACTCTCTCTACTGGAGCATTACTCCTTGACAGATGGAGAAAAAGCTAGTAGAAAGCAAGTATTCCCACATAAAATCTCCACAGAACCTGAAACGTACTATTTCCAGTAATTTCATGTCATTTCTCAAGAAAATGGAAGTGGCTAGAGAGGAACTATACATGTCTCTTCCTCTTCAAAATCGCTCATATAGAGCTATAGACCAGAAAGATACCACGAGCTCCTGCACTGCTTTTTTTAACCCTCACTAGCTGCCAAGAAAAATCACTAATTCATGAAGAAAACAAGCATTCATTTTATTAGTTTCTACACTTTAGGACACAAAAAAACTTCCAGAGAAACTCCAAATACTTCAGAAAGACTACCACCTAACAAAACACCATATACACCCATTTTCATAGTCACCAACCTGGGACTCAATAACAAGTAACAAGCACAGCCACAACAAAAGAATCATAGAAATGAAGCTTCCTTATCCAAAGAAAGATAAAAATAATTGTTAAATGTATGGTTATAACCAGACATAGCAACAGATAACAGGTTAGAAGCCGAGTCTCTTTTCTTCATTGTGGGCCATCTATCTAGACTGCAAAGGATTTCCTTCCAAATGATGGTTACTTCAAAACTCTGAAACTCTGCTTTATGCAGCCACACAGTTAGTGATCTGTCACTGCCAGCAAACAAAAAATAACAATAAAAACTCCTCTGTAAAGTCCTACCTACCTTCAAAGACATTCACAAAAGTCTAAATGAAAAATAAAAATCTAGTCACACACTAAATTAGGCCAAAAACCTGTAGTTTGTATTTCATTAAGCCTAACAAACAATGCCCAGAGTGAGTGTTAGAAGACTGTCTGCAGCATCACATCTGCACAATCCATTATTAACACATGTTATTTTCGCCATTCCAATCGTAAGTTCAAAGTGCACTTCCTTCCTTGTGGCAACATTGTGCAGGCTTGGTATTTTTGTACAATTAGCAAGTACTAGAGCCAACGTTAGAACTTGCTCCACAGCGAGTTAGTTCTATTTTTTTGCTTCACTCCATCAGCTCTACATTGTGCAACTGTCATGGTAACTTGAAAGAAGTATTTTGGCTAACAGGAATTTGATACAACAAAATGCTGAATGCCTCTAAAGATGGGATGGAGAAAAAAGAATAAGGTGTAGAATTGTTATATGAATACGGTGGCATTATTATATGAATCTCTGTCTCCATCACCACATATTTAATCACATTACAGCACTTTTTAATTTTGAAAGCTGAATTTTATTAAGCCATATATGCCTATCTGAAAGATAAAAATAGCAATTACTATTGGAAGATACAACCATTTTTAGCATAGTGTTTATCCTTTGTTTTTCACAAAGATTTTGTACAGTCTCCACGCAGACTAGGTTCTGCACCTTTTATGCTTAAAGCTTATGGGGATTAAAATTCACTCATTTGTGATGGACTTCAAGGTTTTCCTCAAGTATTAACAACTGGACCAAATCTTACCTTTCATTGCTAACTAACTTCTGTGTCTGATTACAAAGATACCAAAGCACAAGTGCTTCCTTCCAAGTTAACCAAAAAACACTACTGTCTGTCCTAGCTCTCAGAGCTTTTTGCAAACTGCCCGAGTTAAGACTAACAGGCACGCCATGAATTTTGAAAATTACTGCTAAGAAACCTGTATGCAGCAGCTGAACTGCAAAATAGAGACATCCTTCTGTGACAAGCTGGGTAGAGCTTAAGCAGCACACTGACAGTGGAGCTATTCACTGACAAGAAAGCTACAGTCATCAGCTGGCTGCAGAGTTACAACAGAAGTCCAAGAGGCAGAATATACTTCCCCTATTTTCATGGGCTTCCACAGGCACCTACAGATGCACTAAAGGAAAGACACAGTGCTCAGTGAACCTCTTGCACCAGGTACGCGCACCCAAATCAACCAAATCTACCAGGAAGCACTTGGGCTGCTCAACATATTTAGTAATAAGCATAGGAGAAATAAGGAGAGAAAAGTTTGCAGAAATAAAGGACAAGAATAGACATGAAAAGAAAGGGTATAGTGAAACACAAGAGGGAGAAAGCATTAAAAACACAATTTGCTGAAAAGAAACTGTAACAGAAGTTTAATGCAACACAGCTTTTATTCCAAGTAGAAAGAAGTTTCAGTAGACAATTCTCAAACTAAATCTTTTCAAGAACTTGTTAAGTACACCCTAAAAGGAAAGGATGCCATCTACACTTCAAGCACATGCCAACCTCTAGATAATAACTTCTCCCTAAAACCACCTTTTTTGACCTCTGGTGCCGTTCCTCTCTATTCCTTCTCCTCTCCAGATCCAAACATAAATGGTATTAGTTGGAAATCAGTTGGAGATGATGCTGGCATCCTAATTCAATCTTAATACAGCATACAGCAGTGTTGCCATATCAACATTACCATGTCTAACCCCCCTTATAAATAGAAATATCAGTTAATTTAAAATGCATGTAGATGACTGTAAAGAAGGTACTACTCTGGAGGTGTTTCAACAGTGGCAGCTTTCTGGGGGAGGAGTAAGTAGGGTAGGAATAACTAGTTCAAATTTTTATCTTTGAAAGAAAAATTTGTCATCATAGCACTTACTGTCTCCCTATTTCTCCAAATATGATCTCCTGCCTCTTCCTTCATTCAATAATTAAAACACCAAGTATGTACCTGGGGTACTACCTGCAGCAGCTACACATCCAAATCTACAACCTGAGTGGCAGACCACTCAGTGAGCCATGCACTTATGTGAACTAGGCTGCAGGTACACTGCAATGTTCTTCAAAACTGGGATGATGCTTTCTACCATTATCGAGTGTCCATAAAATTATCTTTTACAGGGGAAAGTCAAGGTAAATGACTGATTATCAGAACAGGAAATAATTTTAGTGTTCAGCTGAAGAACAATTGTGAAATCATAGCTTGCATTTGACTCATGAAACCACATATAAAAGAATATAAGAAGACACCTTTTCATGAAGACGATTTGAAGTGGCTTTTACTTCAGAAACTTGTGGGTTCTTTTATGGCACACTTAGAGTTACTGCTTAACACTTACTATATCTTAAAATACTCTTAAGGAAGTGCTTTTCTCTACATTCCTTGAAGCTATAAAGAACAAACTATCCCTCACTATATGCTGCTTCAACATCACTGAGAAGCCTCAGACAAATTAATATTCATATTTAAATGGAGTACCAAACTTAGAGTCCTGCTTTTGTAGTTTAAGTAGGAGCCACTCAGCAAAACAGAAGAAATCAAGAAGAAAAAAAACAACAAGAGGATAAGTCAGGAGCATCCAAGCTACAAGTACTCACTTATTATTGACATTATCTAAAATCACCTTTGATAGAAAATCCCTTTTGAAACACCAGACATTAAAGAACGTGCTGAGTTCTAGAAGTTTCGGAACGACAAAAAGATAATTTCAAGTGTGAAATTACATAATCAAAGGTAAATAAATTTTGCACTTGAATCTCCTTCCACAACCTGTAGAGAAACAGAAGCATAGCCACGCAACAACTATTATCTTTAAGCGGGATACATGTGATGCAAGTAAATATCATTCAGTTTGGGAATGGACAGCAAGGAGAAAAAAACTGTTCCATACAACATCCCTCCCTGTGGAAAATATCCTCAACTGGCTTGCATTTTCCACTTAAGTCAAATGCTAGTATCATCTAGTATGAACTCCTCTTTCAAGATCGTCATCACCACCAGTGGTATCAAAAGCACCAGCTCCCTTGCTAGACTCAGTCAAAAACAGCAGCCAACAGAAGACAGCCTTAGACAATATGGAATTCAGAAGTATACAAAAGGTTTTTAACACACAAACAAGGCAATTTTGTGCCTTGCCTACGACTCAGCACACTCAGCAAGCCATTCTCATTATACGGAGCATGAGAAAAGCCTCCCACCTCTGCAGTGCAGCAACAGCTCCATAAGAAAAGCACCCTTCAGCACGAGCACAATCTTCCCCCATGCCTATACAGCAGAAGACTTGTTTCACTAAAGGGTTTATTTACAAAATTATCTTAATGACTAAGAGGCTCAGCGAGTTCATAAAATAAATCACCAACTTTATAGCACATAGTTGTTAAGAACTGTACTTTGTTTTTGTTTCAGTTTCTCAGCACCACATTCACAATCCTTTACCAGTGGTGTACACCTGTCACAGTGGAAAACATACAAGGACTGCAATATCCAAGCTTCATCCAGTTGACAGAATCTACTGGTCTTAAAAGTATTAAGTTTTGACAAGAACAAAGCAGTTACACATAGGAAAAAAAGTAACACATCAACCTCATTTTCTTTTTAAAACAACCATCAAGTCTATGCCAGTACATTCAGTTGTTTCCTGCTCTCACACAGCTTGCTACATGAAGGCACTACTGAGTTACCAAAACTGGGGTAGATGTACACCCATTCCTTCAAATGAAGGCAAAAGTGGATGGAGGATGGAGTGGATGGAGAGAGATAATCTCCAACTGTACCAATGCCACCTTTCTGGTGTAGCTAAAGGTGGATTCTCTAGTTAATAACACTCCTTAAACCCAGATGAAGGCTTCCTTAGAGCAAGCAAATACATTCCTAGAGTACTAAAGGATAAATTAATTAAAATAAAAATGAAGTCAGTTTCCTATGCTAATGGCAACAGTTACAAAGCAACTCTTTTTTTCTTCATGAGGATCAGGTAGATATGGAATCTTCAGAACCCTCAAAAGATGAGCACATTTACTTAAATTTACATCAAAATACATACCAAATTCACCAACAGTACCAACAGTCAAGTCATCGCAGAATTATTCAAAAACCACTGAAGGGCAGCCCAGCACTTGCAGAACACATCTCTGCTGGAAAAATTTAACTTGATTCACAAAGCGAACAACACAGGCTTCTGCAATTCATCAATGCTGGATTCCAGCCTGTGGCACAAGCCTTTGGCAAGTCCACACAAGTCTCCCTGGACGAGTGGGAATTAGCAAAGAAGTTTAAAGTTTCCATTATCGACAGCGATTTTACCTTTCACAAATCTGAAATTAACACTGATGGCAAATATATTGATTGTGAGCTGGCATTCATATTAGATTACAAACAACTGTCAGCCTGCACATTAGAAGAGCATTAACAGTGACACAGTTTGAAATTCAGAGACAGCAGAAACCAGTGTCTAGTTTTATTGCGTGTGGTCAATTGTTGGTGTAACTCTGCACGTCTCTGCAAGCAACACACAGGAGGAAAGGACACGGCCATGGCTGCAGCCCATCTAAACAACTGAGAAGCTGAGATGGAACGATTTCATTAAAACTCCACTTCCCTTCCAAGAAAAAAAACAAAAACAACAACAAGCAAACAAAAAAGCTCTCTCACACATAACACCTTACTTGCTCCCTCCTCCCCCTAAAAAAAAAAAAAATAAAAATCAAAACATCACTCTCCTTGCTAACAGCAAGATTTCTAAGAAATACTGATTCCACTTCTTTGTGCAACTACTCCAGTTGACTTTCGAAGTTTTTTATTTAGGATAACTCTGCTGTGAAGCAGTATTTCTAGAAGGCAGTAATGCAACACTAAATACCGTGAGGAGGTCAAGTAACACGATACACGGCTTTTTCTTCCATGTTGGTGGGGTTCAAATCTTGCTAATGTCAGTAGTGACCAAAAGCTGTTGACATCAGGCAGCTGTTATATGACCCATGAGGAATCAGCCAGTATCCTCAGTCCAGTTTTTCCTGGACAGATATCACTACCTTCACAACAACAACCAAGCCCACACTCTGGCTGGCAGAGTGTAGCTTCCTTCCTGAAGGACCTAAAGAGAAGCTCTGTTCAGGTGAAAGCTGCATCGTACCTCCAATAAAAAGGCAAGGAAGTTCAATTTTTAAGTACATCCAGCCAGCCTATCCTGCGACAGCATGTTGTCCTTAGCCTTGATTCCACAAACTGCTGAATGTACCTGAACACAGAGGTTATTGTATTTGCAGGTAACAGAATTAGGTGTTGCTCCTCTACAGGATCACAAAATCCAGAAAACAAAGATGAATTGTCTAATTTGCATCACAACATATGTACCATTTTAAGGAGAGCATAAGAGTAAATTGAAAAAGTACCTCTCAAACCGTAACTGCATCCCCTGGATTCACTTGGCTCTGGATTAGCTCAACAGAAAAGACGGGTTTGTCAATTTTGGCAACAGTTAATTTGCTTCTGAAAACTTCACTTTACACACAAACTCGAATTTCTTCTTTATAATGCTCATTACACAACACTGTTAGATCTGCATAACAGAGGAGGGAGGAGGCCAGGACACTGTAAACATCAGGGGCTCCTAAGCCTTTTTCCCCCTCCCAAGAGCATGTTTTATTTTGGAGTCAAGTCTGTTTAAGCACAGTTCAGACAATTCAATAAGTAAAGCAAAGCAAGTGCGAGATGAAGTCCTCTCCTATGCAAATCCCCCACTTCTCAATATATTTGAGTATTTTAAGCATGAGAAGTAAAAAAATAAAACTAAAACCAACAACCCCCCCACAGCAGCCCCCCGAAAAAGCAGCTCTCAGCCACAAGCAATCTGCACAAAGCTGCTGGAACTACAACACCCCCCCCCCAAGCCCGTCCCACTGTTACGTAACAGTGCCAAGCCAGGATTTTCACCATCTAGCCCAGAATTACTGTTAGAAGGAGACATCTCCTGTCATGCACCAGCATTAGAAAGGGCTTTTTAAAAATATCAACAACACATAATAAAAGCAGGCAAAAGACCCCCACAGATGCAAACAGAAGAAAAAATTTAATCCAGGGTATACTTAAAAGCATTTCCTTTTCAAATAAGGAGGTTTTATGTGATATTCTAACATAGAAGCTGTCTTTTAAAGTTATATCTTACCAGTGTCAGAATATCTGTTTTTTCTCTCTACAAGACTTTCCAACCACTTACATAGGTGTTTACAAGATGTCTTTTTATTTTTTTAACTATCCTTTATTCATTCACCATGGCAAGCCTATTTCAGTTGTTCATCTCAAGAAGGTAAAAATCATGTCCCATGGGATCTATTATGACCCATTGTTTTCTTACTAGATTTCCTTACTGTTTATATGGAGTTTGAAGCATCTATAATAAAGCAAAGAATAATGCTACTGAGAATTAGTTCACTGTGCACTAGTATCTTCAGATGGTATTTTAAGACCTTAAAAGGATTTCAATATTTAACAGAGCACTGAACCAGTTAAACCTTCCCACATCCACTGAAACACTGACATTATGAGACAACAGTTACCAGGGAAGATGGACATCTAAGCATTCAAGACTTTAACTCAGTTTAAAAAGGTGACTTCTGTTTCAGTTGCATTACAAAAATATCTAACAATACATACTGCTAAGTTTTCTAAGAAATCATGTTTACATGCCCGAGATGCTTACACGTGTGAAAAACGCAACGAGCAATTGGTGGGAAAACACATTAAGACGCCCTGAAACCACTGAGGGTTTTGTAAATATTCAGGTAATTCCTACTCATGATGAGCATCAACTCAACCCAAAGGAAGGTCTGTCACAGCAAAGATCAGGACATTTGCTCTTGTGTTAGCACCAAGGCAGAATAAAGAAACAGAAAAAATAAATTAGGCATCCCATAATCATGAAGTCCTTCCAATAGGATGACCATTTGTTGTTCCTAGAGAAGACAAGTATCAGCTAAACATAGCTGTTTCAGGCTTCTAAATCCTACTCTTGGTGTCATATAACAGACTGGGTACTTAAATAGTAAATATTCCAGATACTAAAAGGTAAAGGTAAATTTTCAAGTAATTTAAAAAAAAAATCTTGTAATTATGTTTCTTACAACACCTGAAGATCTACGGTTTCCTTTGGAGTAGAATAAAAGGAAGTAAGAGGGCGAAAGGCCTAAGAAGGGAACTGTAAATATAAACACGAACATAAACATAAATAACGCACCTTTCCAAATAATATTTACACTGAGTGTTTAATTTTGGTATACACTCATCTAAATGACGAGTGTGTATTTTTTAAGGCCATTTCCATTTCTAGCCTGCCAGGATCTGGACAGATGTATACTGCTCCGAGGATCTGTGCTGTCCACCGTAGGAGCCTGTTACAACCTAACCAGATAAAATATACTATAGCCAAATGTATCCAGCTATGTGACCAGTGTAGAAGGGAGGAAAAAAAACAAACAAAAAGATCCCCCACAAACACACAAAAAAACAGACCACTAAATATACAGGGACTTCGTACATACTAAGAAATGCACAAGGGCAATTTAAATCATGCACTACCCCAGTAAGTGAGACTTTGGTCTGTACTGCAGGGCGCAGCGTGTTGTCAACCCAAACTCTAATTTGTTTATACGGTCGAGGCCGGCAGCACACGCATACCTTGGAAACAGAGCAAACATCATGGAGCCCACGCGTGTTTGTGCCGAGCCCCCCTCCAGCACATCTGCACGCACACGCGGGACCAGGGCCACGGCACGCCCGCGGGATAACTTCACATCCACGCAGGCCGGGCCGTCTGCAGGGGACGGCGATGGACGAGGAGGACAAGGAGGAGGAGGAAGCTGCCTTCGCCGCCTCCCACGGCGCCCCCCCCCCGCGCGGCATCCCCGCCGCGGGTGCCTCGGGGGCGGCCCCGCGGGCAGCGGGGCGCGGGGGAGCCGCTCCCCTCCGCAGCGGCGCTCGGTGCGGGAGTGGAGCCCCGGCTGCTGGCGCGGGGAGGTTTCCAGGCATCCTTGCTGCATGCGGGGAGCGAGAACGGCACTGACAAGCGGCGGC
>VXBA01003926.1:200841-222566 GCA_013399895.1 Serilophus lunatus
CGCTCGCGCCGGCGGGGCCGCGCGGCCGGTGATTCCCGCGCGGTGCGCAGGTACGGGCGGGGGCGCGGCCCGGGCCGGGGCTGCCCTGCGGCGGAACGCAGCCTCCCTAAATAACATCCTTCGGCCGGGGAGCTGCTGATGTACCCCTGGGAGAGACACTCGGATAAAGGCAGAACACCTCCCTCTCCCCTGCTTATGGATCTTGCCCGGCGCACCTGGCGCAGGCCAACCTGGCGGAAGGGTGGGCGCAGCTTGCAGTTCTCCGCCTTGCTGCTGGGGCCTGTCCAGCACCACCGGCTCCTTAAATTGTCCCGCAAGGACAAACGTGAGTGAAAAGTGTTCGCCGCCCCAGTTGGAAGACAACAATTGTTACTTCATGTTTTTTAGGGGAGTGGAAAGTGACAGTGACAGTGCCCCCCGTAATTCCAGACAAATATTGTTTAAGGCTTGTTTATACAAGTTCAGGAGGAGCTATTCCTGACTAATTTCATGACTAATTTCCAGAATAAGGCTCAGCTGTTCCGGTTTAGTTTAACACTGTGAGTTTTAATTAAAGAGGAAAATAGGGCACACCTATTCTGGAAGAGGGATGTTTACAGAATTGTTGTTGAGTAACTTGTGTGTAGATGAGCCAAGAATCAACAGACACCCTCCAGGGTGATGATGCTTGCTTAGCAGATACTATTGCTTTAGAAAGCCACAAAGAAAATAAGATGGCAGTTACGACACGTACTCTCTGCTTTGATTTGCCTGACATTTTTAGGGGACATTTTGTTTGCTTTCTTTGTGGTACTTTCACTGAACATGGGAAGACGTTGCATGTGACTGACATTCAGTACGACAGCATGAGCTCTCAGCTTGTTCCAACGACCGTGGGGAGCTCCATGTGCTGTGCGACCCTCCTCTTGTCCCAGAAGCACAAACTAGCTGGGTAATACAGTTGCCATATGAAATTCCTATCGCAGTTGCAACACAGGAATACGAATCAGAGCTAGTGCTCAAGCAAGGGTATTTTAAATACATGCCCAGAAAAACCCTGAAGCCCATGACAAGTGTGCAGAAATCTCCCCGTATGTTAGGCGTACTTCATAAAGCACCAAGTGCACAAAAGAATCCGGACAGAAAAAAACTCTCCATCTTCATCCTCGCTGCCAGGAACTGCTGCTTAGCGGCACTCGGTGCTTGGACACAGGAGAAGCAGCGTGTTAGGAATGCAGTATGGCCAGTATTGCTCGCACCTTGTGGGCCACAACTTCATGAGATGCAGAGGACCAGTTTGGATCCGTTCTGTGACTGCAGGCTGTTTGCATGAGTCATCTGGATTCCTCTCGATAGGCTGCAGTAGCAGGCTGGGTCTCTTCAGCTTACACTTGCTCCCCCATTAGTCACAGAACAAGACTTCAGCTTTGATTTTTTTAACAAGAAAGTAGTATTGTTGTTGCTGCTTATGTATGGATGTCCAGTGGCGCAGCTCCAGCATGTTTGTATTAATTCTGAAAGCTATATAGGACTTGTTTTTCTTACCAATTTGTGTTGGCTTCTAGTTTTCACTTATCATATGCCATTCAAGTTAAGTAAAGTTCTTTAGCTTGTGGAGGGTCTTGATTATTCATCTGTTGGATGCTTTCGTCTTCTTTTCCAAGGTAGAACCTTCATTTCAGGTCATTTCTTCTTTAGGAGTTTCCAGATAAGCTTTCACAAGACATAGGTTAGTACCACTGCCAAATATCTTGTATCGCGCCCTTTCTTCAAGGTATGATACAACCAAGATTCAGATCACAGGTATGACTGTGATGACTATTCTGTCATGATGTGTTGCAATCTTAACCCTATGACTTGTTTCAGGAGCAAAATCCTTATCCTTGCTTGTGAGGAAGTGGAAGGAGGAAATGGAGAAATCACTAAACACCACCTTCGTTCCCTCATAATAACTGCCTAGAAATATTCTATGTTTCAGAACTATATTAGTAGTAAAAGTTGTATAACTATACCTTATGACTTACGTCTGTCCTTTAAAGCCACCTACGCAGGTGGTCCTTCAGTTTTTCTCACATTCCTGTATCACAGAGGGATTTCTTTTTCATAGGATCTGAGTCCTATTAGATTCCTTTTTCTCATTTGATAGTGGGAAGAGAACATGGAGATCACATCTTTGAATGAAAAGGAGACAGTCAGTGGATTCTGGAAGAATTCTTACACGCTTGACCTCTTGCATCACTAATCCCTAGTAGTATCATTAGTCATTTCATCCCTGAGTAGAATAGAAGCCCAGCATGATACATTGGAAGCTCTGATCTCCCAAAGAGCAGTCACTTCTAAATACCATTTTGAAGCCAAGCTCTGTGAGAACAGGAGGAGGGAGAATTCTTTCTAGTATAGAATAAGTCAGTACCCACCTCTTTGCCTCAGATGAGCAATTCTTTTCCATTTTAGCTGAAACATGGCAATTCTTTTAAGCACACAGCATCTCCAGAATGTAGTAGCATCTGGCTGAAGTGGAAGAAGGAATAAATGCCCATACTATAACACGCAAGTAATTTTAAGCCAGACTTTCATAAAGACATACAAACTAACAGATTCTAAACTGTGCCATAGGTCCCATAAAAATTAGAAATCAAATTATCTCGACTGTATTTCAGCTGCAAGGTGAAGATTATTATTTTTCTGGAAATGTAACCATACTTTTTTGCACACTGACTCAACCAATTATGATACTGTTTTATAGTATTGATTGTAAGAGATAGTGTTTAAAATTTTAATCGTTATTATTAGAGAAAAACTGTTCTACCTACAGGGAGTCTGTCCACGCATTAGTTTTAGCCTCTGGAAGTTCTGGCTTCACATGTAATAAATGCATGTTTGACAGTATCTTGGAAGGAAGGGGAAATTAGGGAGAGCTCTTGAATATTATGATGACTGGATGGAAAATGTGTGCGGTGAGGTTAGTCTGGATATTGGTGCTGCCTTAACTGATGATTTTCCTGATTTCTGTTTTAAGAGAGATTTGTAACTGTTTTTGTTTACTTTCCTTCAATATAAAAATTACTGAGGATTCTTAACATCCCTGTATCTAGGTCTATTGCCTAGGCCATAGTCTCTAAAACGTAGTTGTCTACAAGATTAAGACCACTACATAATAGTCTATGTATGTCTCCAGGAGATACTCCATAGTGGAATCAATATGGTGTTACAGCTCACAGTCGCAACATAGACTACAAGCCCTTGAAACTTCCAAAAGAACTAGATTCTTCTACATTTGACTAAAATAAATTTGATGCCAAGTGCTGTATACTAGCCTTGGAAAGCCTATTTAATTTATCAGTACTCCACGTGTCATTTGGTTCTATATTATCCAAGAGAGGAAATTCACCTTGATGTAGAAAGCCTGTAGAAAAGACCATATAGCAATTTAGATCACCATCAATGGGGACTGTCTGAGGAATTTTTTGACAAATGGTTTCCCACTTTTATTCTACCTCAGTACATGAGAGGGGCAAAGATAAAGGGCATGGAGCAATTCTTTTTATCATCCAAGTGCTTTTTGTCTATGTTTGCAAAGAGACAGAAAGTTCAGATGGCAAAACACAGACAGATAATCCATCACTAAATGTATCCTCTCTTTTCCTCACATGTGGTCCTCGTGCATCCACTGTGGGCATTTGACCTGGTGCATCATCAGCCTCTCTGGAGCTTTGCATGTGTTCCCCTGGCATACATCTGTTGGGCTTTTGGCTTGGCTAATTATACAGATTATGGGTTTGGTTCTGAAGCTTTTAGCAGAATTTATGCACACTGTTAATGATACTGTGCCTGGTTTAGAAAGCAAAGCAAAATAGGTAATTCTACAGAGAGCCATGGAACCGATGATACCAAAATGAATTGTGTTGCAATAAAATGCAAGTAATGGCATCCAGAATACAGTAGAGGGAAAGCAGGTTAGCTACAAGTTCCAGGATGCTGGATCAATATGGAAAACAGTAACAACTGGTGCCAGGAGCAGTTATACAGAGCTTGACTGACATTTGAAAAGTCAACAAATAGTAAAAGAACGTAAGTGAGAGAAAATAATCTTGAGCCCTGGAAGTGGCTATACCCCCTGCCAGAAACAGCCTGCTTACAACAGGTTTCAATATAAAAGAAGCATAACTGTGGTAGGCTGCAAATGAATATTTGCATTCAGATTAAGCCTCTGGTGCAAAACTGATCCACAGGTCATGCTTGTAATCCCTGACAGCATGCAGATTCAAGAGGAATCATGCAAGGGACTTCCACATCTGTCCCCATTCCAATACTGCTGAGAAGCAAGCTAAATACAAGTTTCTTCCACTGCAGTTTCAGATTTCTTAAGAGGCGTGTACTTTCATCAGACTACTCCAGTAAGTCCAAAGGTGACGACCAGGTTAGAATTCAGCTTGGATACAAGTAGAGTGAAATCAGCATAAGAATAAATCAAGACAGCAGAGATGGAAGGAGTCATCTCAAACTGAAAAGCATTGTCAGAAGGTCATAGAGCCAGAAGTTGGAAAACCAAGGAGTCCCTATTATAAGTCAAGTCTGGGACAAGGTGAGGTATAGGAGCATAACACAAAGGAAGCAGGAACCGGGAATCAAGACTAAGCAAACAAGAACGAAAGGCAAGGGAGTCAGAAGCAAAACTACAGCCAAATGGCACTGCAGACTGCCAAGAGCAACTGGTGGAGCTGCCTGACACATCTGCTATTAGAGGAAATTGGCCAAGCTTTAGCTCCTGCACAGCTGGGCTACAATCCCAGTTGCCCTATTGCATCCAGCTGCAGGGCTAGTAGCCCAAGCAGAGACCAACAGTGTGGTTAAATGTGCATTAACTTAAAACTCAATCTGCGGAAGTGGCTTGTGCCTATAAATTTACTGGTGCAAGCAGCAGGTTTAACTCAACTTATGCATCCAGTAGAACACTGCACTGATTTGCGTATATGTGTTTAAAATTGTAGCTTTAATTAAGCACTAAAAGTTTGTACAGTGAAAATGTCTTACTGTAGAAGAAATAGATGTATCTGAAGGCAGGCAACAGTGCCAAGGTTCCCAGAAGTGGAAACACATCCCCTCATCTCCCCCTACTGGTGTGCACATCCTCGAGCCTCTGCAGAGTGACGAGGAGCAGCTACCTCCTCTGCTCTGCCTATGACAAGTACTTTGTGAAACTAAAAGAATCTCAGAATATGCTGAGTTGGAAGGGACCCGCAAGGATCATCGAGTCCAACCTTTAGCCCTGCACAGGACCCTTGAGAGCAGCTTCCAGCATCAAACTGTTCTCAGGACGTTGGCAACAGCTTAAAACCACAGTCCTGCTATCAAGAATTAGTCATTTGCTCCCAGAGAGTTCATCCTGCAGGCTTTGGTTGTTAATTAGACATTGCTTTTAATGGAAGACTACAGAATACAGATTTTGCAATGGACTTTAGGATATTATCCCAGTGAACTTTAAAATCTCCCAGAAAATATAAATTAAAAAAGGAAGAGAAGGAAAGTTCATTGTTTGATAAAGATGCTCGTGCAGTACATCATAACAAACATCATGGCAGACCAATGCCTGTTGCAAAAAAGGAGCAATATTTGAAGGAAATGGGAACAGCAAAATAACAAGATACATGTTCATTTTGTATTGTAAGTATCTAAGATATAGATCATTTAGCTCTGGTGCATTGTCAAAAACTTACTAGTGTCAGAAGCAGCTGAAGAGATCCTGAAAACATGACACACAGTATGGTTAATGCCCAGGATGCTCTTCTACCTCCTTTTTCAGGAGGAATGCTGTCGACAGAGACAAAAGAACAAAGAGGGATGTGTATAATTGCTTTTGCAGGAGTAAGCCTTATTTATTCTCCTAAAGATCCCACGACTTATTACTTATTTCTTCTGCCTTTATGGCCAGAAAACAGTATAGATTAAATCCCTACCACTTTAAAAGTAACATGCATGAAACACTTCCTGGAGTAAATGATTTATTCAAGTCCCATCAGTGCCAGCTGAGGGCTCAGTGGTAACAAACCATAACTGGTGCTAAGAGTGAGATAATTAATCATAATAAGTTGGTGTTCAAAGAACAAATACTGAAAACTTTAATTTAGTTGCCAAAACCTCTCCGAATATAAAGTGTCCTGTGATGTATTATTTAAAGAAGCATAGTGAATATGAAAAGGAACAATGGACTAGAAAGTGTTTTCCATACTGACTTCCTATGCTATGTCTTTTCCTATTAAGTCTGGAATGGAAGAAAGAGGACAGAACTACCCGATCTCTGAATGTGTGTTTGTAAAATTCCCAAATATTTACAAAGCTAAACACTGAAACCTGGATATTACCATACAGTTTAAGGAGCTCTAATGAATACAATTGCAATATTGAATTGGATGTAAATAACTTATTCAAGTTGGTTTACTGGTAACTTTACAAAATATGAAAATATTCAATAATTTTCAGTCTGACCATAATTTATACATTGGAAATCCAGATTCTCAGTTACCCCGAGGCTTTAAAGTGCTGTAAAATGCAAAGCTGCTTTATAATGGTTAAAAGTTACACTCATTTAAAATACATTTTATATTCCCAGAGTCATGTAGAGTACCCCTAATGTAAGGGAGAACTACATTTCTAATTGACTACAAACATTCTCAACTGAGGATTTAAATTCAGTGCAGTCTTAACCAATTGCTGTAAAGAGACTCTGTCACTGTAGCAGTGCCCTACTCATCCCACAAGGATTTACTGCAGGGCAGCTTGTAAGATTAGGTATTGATATCCTTAAAAAACCAACAGAAATATCAACAGTTAAACTCCCCGCTCCTCCCCATGCAACTATGTCATTCAAAAACATCAGCCTCAGGCGTGCCGCAGAACATCCTTTCAATCATGTTTTAATCAAACTACTTTTCATCAGCCTCTCAAATTTTATGTAAGAAACATATGATCTCCTTTAATCTTTCCTCCTCCTCCCTCACTGCTCAAAAGAAAGTTTCAGTGCCCTGTTTTTACTCAGAGAATGGCATTCAGAACAGCAACGGACACATAAATCTTCCAAACTGATAAAAAAGTGCTACCCAGAGGCTGGCATGGCTCTAGATGATGAAAATCAAGTGCACAGGACTGGAGAACACAGCTAAAAAACACTCAGATAATAATTTTTCCTTTTAAAGAACCCTTAGCAGCAAAGACATGAGGGTTATTGTTGTGTAAGAAATGACAGATGTTCCTGAGAATGGTCTGGTAGGAATTAAGGCTTCTGCCCTCAAAAAGGTGGCGGGATCAATAGCCCAACTGAATTGCATCTACATCAATGCACATCACACAGGCAACCAACAGGAGGAGCTGGAAGCTGTGGTGCAGCAGGAAATCTATGATAGTTGCCATCATGACAAAGGGTGGGATGATTTGCATGACTGGAGTTCTGCAGTGGATGTCTGTAAACACTTCAGAAGGGATAGGCAAGAAGGAGAGGTGGTGGGGTAGCCCTGTATGCTAGGGAGTGGTTTGATTGTCTAGAGCTTAATGATAATGACAGTAGGATTGAGTGTTTATGAACAAGTATCAGGGGAAGGCCACAAGGCAGGTATCGTGATAGGAGTCTCTTATAGATGACCCAACCAGGATAAGAGGCAGAGGAAATGTTCTGTGAGCAGCTTGGAGAAGTCTCATAATCACTAGCCCTTGTTCTCATGGGGGACCTCAGCTTACCAGATGTCTGCTGGAAATACAATACGGCAGTCTAAGGGCTTTCTGGAGTGCATAGGAGGTAACTTCCTGACACAGCTGGTGAGGGAGCCTACTATGAAAGGTGTCCCACTGGACCTGCTGTTTGTGAACAAAGGAGGACTGATGGGTGATGTGATGGTTGGAGGCCCTGGGCAGCGAAATCATGAAATGATTGAGGTTTTGATTCTTGGAATAAGGAGCAGGGTCAGCAGAACTGCTTTCTTGTGCTTCTGGAGGCAAACTTTGGCCTTTTCAAGATCTTGGCTGACAGAGTCCCTTGTCAGACAATCCTGAGGAGCAAACGAAACCAGGAAGGCTGGATGTTCTTCAAGGAGAAAATCTTCAAGGCACAGGAGCAAGCTGTTCTCTTGCTGAAAGATGAGCCAGTGGGGAAGACTGGCCTGGATGAACAGAGAGCTTTGGTTAGAACTCAGGACATAAAGGAGTGGTTTTGACCATTGGAAGAAAGGGCAGGGAACTCATAAGGATTACAAGGATGTCATGTGTTTATCTAGGGAAAAAATTAGAAGGGCCAAAGCCAATATAGAGCTTAATCTGGCTACTGCTGTAAAAGACATTAAGTAAATAAATAAATCTTGTTAATATATTAACAACAAAAGAAAGGATGAGGAGAATCTTTACTGGATGCAGGGGGAAACTTACTAACGAAGCATGAGGAAAACGCCAAGGTACTTAATGCCTTCTTTGCTGCAGTCTTTAATAGGAAGACCAGTTTCTCTGCAGGTATCCAGCCCCTTGAGCTGGAAGATAGGGAAGAGGAGCAAAATGAAGGCTCCTTAATCCAATGGGAAATGGTCAGTAACCAGCTACAGCACTAAGATGCGCCTAAGTCTACGGGGCCAGATGGGATCCACCCAAGAGTACTGAGGGAGCTGGGAGAAGAGCTCATGGAGACACTTTCAATCATTTACCAGCTGTCCTGGTTAACTGGGGAGGTCCCAGCTAACTGGGAGTTAGCATATGTGACACCCGCCTGCAAGAAGGGTCAGAGGGAGGATACAGGGAACTACAGGCCTGTCAGTCTAATTCTGGTGCTGGGGAAGATCATGGAGCGGATAATCCTGAGTGCCATCGCACAACATATGTAGAACAATCGGGGGACAACAAGGAGATCAGGCTTAGTCAACAGGATTTTGTTAAAGGCCTGTCCTGCTTGACTAACTTGATCTCCTTCTGTGACAAGGTGACTCACTGGGTGAATGAGAGAAAGACTGTGGATGTTGTCTGCCTAGACTTTAACAAAGCCTTTGACACTGTCTCCTACTGCATTCGCCTGGAGAACCTGGCAGCACATGATTGGCCAGGTGCACTCTTTGCTGGTTAGAAAACCGGCTGGATAGCTGGGCCCAGAGAGTAGTGGTGAATGGAATGAAATCCACTTGGTAGACAGTCACAAGTGGTGTTCCCCAGGTCTCAGTATTGGTGCCAGTCCTGTTTAATGCCTTTGTCAATGATCTGAACAGGGGGATCGAGTGCCCCTTCATTCAGTCTACAGATCACCCCAAGCTGGCTGCGAATTGATCTGCTGGAGGGCAAGAGGGTTCTATAAAAGAATCTGGACAAATTGGGTTGATCTGAGGCCAGTTGTATGAGAGTCAACAAGGCAAAGAGCTGGGTCCTGCTCTTGGGTCACAACCACCTTATGCAGTGCTACAGGCTAGGGGCAGAGTGACTGGAAAGCAGTCCAGCAGAAAAGGACATGGGAGGGCCATTCAACAGCAGCTGAACATGAGCCAGCAGTGTGCCCTAATAGCTAAGAAGACCAATAGCATCCTGGCCTGTATAAGAAATAGTATGGCCAGCAGGACCAGGGCAGAGATTGTCCCCTTGTACTCAACACTGGTGAGGCCACGCCTCAAGTACTGTGTCCAGTTCTGGACCCCTCACTACAAGAAAGGCATTGAGGTTTGAAGCAAGTCCAGAGAAGGGGAACAGAGTTGGTGAAGGGTCTAAAGATTAAGTTGTGTGAGGGGTGACCGTACTGCTCTCCACAGCTACCTGAAAGGAAGTTGTAGCTAGATTGGGGTCAGTTGTTTCTCCCTAGTAACAGGTGACAGGACAAGAGGAAATGGCCTCAAATTGCAATAGGACAGGCTTAGATTGAATCTTAGGAAAAATCTTCACGGAAAAGGTTGTCAAGCATTGGAACAGGCTGCCCAGAGAAGTGGTTGAGTCACCATCCCTGGAGGTATTTCGAAGACATGTAGATGTGGTGCTTAAGGACATGGTTTATTGGTAGAATTAGTGGTTCTGGTTTAACAGTTGGACTCAATGATCTTTTTTACAACCTAAATGATTCTATGATTCTTACTGGTACAGGGCACATTCATTCTATAAATAAATGTGCTCTACAGGATGAGACATTTTTGTCTTCTTGACTTAAATGGTTTGTGAAAATAAACTATAAGAAAGGAGCAGACATTAACATTATTCAAAGCTATGAAGATGTTGCTTATTAAGTGTAAGTAAACACTTTCGAGTTACTCTTTCTTTCTTAGCTTTGCCAATAAACCCAGCACTTATTTTGTTCCTTTATATGACACTGCTCTCTGCCTAAGAAGGAAATATTTCTCTAGCTCTCCTGGAGTTCACAGCCATCCCAAGAGTAATGACTTCTTGCTGGTTTTCTTCCAGAGGATGTTGTCAGCCCTTCAGTAGTTCATTTGGGGTGAAAATAACCTTTGTGCCAAGGCCGGGCCAAGATCATATACCAAATAAGTCCCATTAAAATCTTCAGATAAGGCATAAATGACATTTAAGTACTACAGTACTGGCCTCTGCTCAGTAGCAAATTAATGTATTATCTGCAAAAATGGATTTACTGTGAGTTAAAAATTAACAAGTGATTATCCAGACCTCAGAATTACAATGGTGAGACTTCTACAACTGAGTAGTCCAGGACACATGCTCTGCCAGATTCTTAGGAGTTTTCCACTTAAATATGTGTGCTGGCAGAGGGCTGGTGACAACTATACCAGTGGAGGATCTGGATGCCATTACAATACATCAGTCCCTGGATACTTGAAGGCTGGGAGCAGCCCTGGCACTGTGACTGGTGCCAAAAGCAAAAGTCACAGAGAGTGCTAGAACCATGTGCTTGTGTCATGTTCCCCCCAGCTGGGAAAGAATCTCACGTCACTTCATCTCTGTATCTCCCTGTTTTAGTAATGAAGCTCACATGAAAAGAAAGAGGTAGGAGATAAGATAAAGTGATTGCCCCTATGCAGATGTACAATTAAGCAAAGTCTAGCAGATGGCAGATGACCTGACCTCCGTCACTTCACTAAAGTGCTTTCCTTTTGCCTCTCTCCTGTCCAGACTTAGCTTGAGCTGTCACTTTTTATTCCTACTCCAATTTCTTTTGGTCATTGGGTCAGTTGGAATTAAAAAAAGTGTTTTTCACTGGAAAGAAACAAGACAAATGGATGCTTCGAACACCATATAATTAGAGTGCAAAGCATAGGCACAGATAAAATATAGATGCATGTAAAATATGGGAACCAGACCTTCTGCTTAACTAATGCAATTATTCATATGCATGGCAACACAAATATACTGTGGAAGGGAATCTATGTCAGTGATAATGTTTGTTCAGATACTCACTTGCATATTCATGGGCTCAGATGGAGAATATGCAGTGGGGAATGATTGGTTCACCTTCTTCCATTTCTGTGTCTTCTTTTTTTTTTCTCTTCCTCTGTTATCTCTTTTTGGTTTGTATTTTTCCCCCTCCTGCCTCACTTCAGAAGTACTTGGAATAATACTTCAGAGAAGGATATAGATTGCACCTTCCAGTACCATACACATTCCCTTTCTCCTACGATAACCTTTGTAATACCCAGTTAGAGCTGCTTTTCACTCTTCCCTCCTTTCTTCTTTTCCCCCTCATCTTCTTAACTCTCTTGTAGACCATGGTGGGCACTGTTAGGGAGGGATGGATAAGACCTTGCTGGGACATATTCCAGTGATTCTTTCCCATGAAGGAACTGTTTCCCAGCATTTCCAATATACACTAACACAGTGTCCAGAAGCACTTTCCAAAGTATTCTGGAGATTCTTAATTTTAAACTCCATTGTTTTAAGCAGTCACAAATTTCTCCCTATCAGAATGTGTACTTTAAATGTCTTCAAGCTTTCTTTGGCTGCTGCCTTTGAACTACCTACCTAAATAAATTAGGGTAAACTCTTCCTATGTCACTCACAAACAAATGAGCTTAGTAAATCTAATCTTTTCCTATTAAAAAAACCTGCTAATACTTCTTTAACTGTATAGTCACTGCCAACAGTAACACACATAGCAGCCAGCTTCCATTTGCATTGAGATTTCCCAGACAAGCTGTACAATATCACTTCAGAAACTACTGAGCCTTGGCAATAATCAAAAGATGAGGAGACACTGCAGAGACAATGGATAACGTTAATCAGGTTAATATTATAAATAAATGTTAATTAAATAAAATGAAATAAATATTAGCACAAAACTGAGGAAGAAGAAACTGCTGACATACCAGCAATAGTCACCAGCCTTTTACTCTGAGGTTCTGCATATTTTGTGTATCATTATTGTATGTAATACTCACATTCTACGAAGATGATATAGGAAAACTTGTACACTGACTTTTTCCTAAGAGTATGTTGATTTTCCAAATAAGGTAGGAACAATAGGGAAGGAATACTAGCAGGCTTCTGTCCATCCTACTCACCAATTGCAGACAATTGTTTCCTTTCCTTGTGCAGACAAGCTACATAAGTAATCAACAACAAGAAATTTCACATTTCATGTTCAAAGATCCAGAGCTTGTAAATGCACTCAGCAAAGTTCAAACTGGAAACAAGACACACATTTTTAACACTGTGAGTAATTAACCAATGGAATTGCTTGCCCTGGAATATGCTGGGACACTTAGTGCTTTTAAATCCAGTCAGGGTGTCTACTAAAAGATGCTATCAGCTTCAACTGCAAGATACTGAACTCAGTGTAGAACCCATTGGCCCTGTTATGCAGAAAGTTAAACTGGATAGTCTCAAGAGCTTTAGTGGTTAGAAAATACACTCAGAAGCACAGCCAAGTGTAAAGCAATTTGCACAAACACTGGTAATGCACACTATTTATGAATACACTTTTGCTGAGAATGTCAAGCACTTAAAGTTAGTTCTCTGTGGATACACTGGTCATAATGGAATACACAATGTGTACAAAAGAATGTGTACACATGGAAGAAAGCGTAGCTTCAAGTGCAACCAAACCAAAATTCCGAATAAATGTGAATCCCGTGTTTGCACTCTTTTGTTCATATATTTATGTTTTAAAATCCATTTCTTTTTAGTAGCCCAAAAATGAAGAAATATATTCAGTTAAAATAACAAAATGAACCAGCTGCAGCTAGGGAACAAAAGGGCAGCAGCTCAGGAAAGTCACACTTCTTAATTGTGCACTGACCAAGACCGAGCTGCTGAGACTCCCAAGGTACTGCAGTCTGGGATTCTGCCGAGATGCCTGTATGTGTTCATCATTTAATTGGTATAAGCTACGGTAAACCTGAGCATAATTACAGTTCTGTCATTCTTAGTCCACTACAAACCAAAATCATTGTTGCAGAGCATAAACAGAAAAACTGCACTCTGCTCTCACCAGCCACTGCCAGAAAGAAACTTCAGCCCCCACTGATGGAGCTTTCCCTCGGAGCACTGGTCATCTAGACTAGGCAGCAAGAATGAAGTGAAGCAGTTTCCACAGCTCATACTTTGCTAGTTAGCATAACAATTTGGCTTTTATCCAAAGAGCTAGAATGCATGACAGCTTCTCCTTCCTAGGAATCATATATTTGGGTGCTGGATGCCATGCCATCTCCAATTAATTCAGAAAGTTCTCTATGACATTTTATGCCAGTAAGTTTATCAATCCAGCCTGCTATGAGTCTGTGTGAGTCTTTTTACTGAATACACCACAGTGAGTATCTGTAGACAAGTAAAAGATGCCATGCATGGAATAACAGAAGTGTTTTACTTAGAAGCTCAGTGACAAAGTCTCTTTCTTGTCTGCTTCGTGGCACTGACACTTGGGCCATCTTTCTAGAGGTACTAGCATAAGTTATTGTTTATAGTCCCCCATGAGTTTGCTTAACTTTGTCCAGCTATTAATTTGGTTTTCAGATGATTTTCACCAATTGGACTAGCTAGATGGAATATTTTAGCCAGAACTTTGCCCTAAGATGCACCTTGTTTACAATTTCATAAAAAATAAAAAAGGAAGGCAACATTCAATCCATTCAGTCTGTGCATGAAAACCACTAAAGCCAGTGGTTTTACCTTACTCCTCAATTAGTCCATTTATTTCAGCGAAGGTCCACAATCTTCCACAAGGGATAATAATATCCCAGGATATTTCTACTGCCCAGAATAGTCCTTGTGCAATTCAGAGCTCACTGAGTCACTGAAACAAGGTACCATGGTGGTCTCTGAGAAACCACACCTCTTAAGATTTTCAAGCTCAGGTCCCTAGGATTGCATTTCCAAACAGTAGGAGTGAACTGAACCAGGTGGGGACATCACAGTCCTGCCTACACAGGCCTTCTGTAGTAGTGAGCTAGTTGTTTCTTGTTTTGCAATACAAACTCTGCTCTAGTGTTTCTGCATTTTTGACTTTGAGAAATGAGAAGGAAAGCCTGGAGCTTAGTGCTTTTACAAAACATAATACATGCCAGATGCATATTTGTCCACTGCATGGTTACGTAAGAGTGGATCAACAAGTCTCTCTGCTTCTCCTTTCCCATGGCACAGCAGACATGCTTTAAGTCGCAGTCTGCAATGTTTGCTGTGTTCTGATGTCTTTCCACATGAAAGGTTTGAGATGTCATAGGCCACAGGACCACAGATAGGCAGCTAGCTATCAGTGCTGCAAAACTTCATGGTTTGTGGCTAGATATTAAATAGCCATAACAGAAAAGAGATCCCAAACAGTCTTTCCTTAAAGCTGAGCTCCTCCAGCCTGAAAACTGCAGAGTAGGATTCTGTCAGAATTTTTCCCCTCAAAAAAATTCAACTGAATTTTTTGAAATTTTGACCTATGATTAAACAAAAGTAGAGAAGAAGACACATACATTCTTTGATTTTACTGATTTCTTCTCTTTTCTCCCTTGTCCTTCCATTTTCACAAGTTTTTAGATCTAAATAATCAAAGCAATGTTGTGTAGCAGTACAAGAAAAAGAAAGCCCTTCACTCTTAATTGGTTGAGGCCCACACACTAATGTTGAGGTCCCATTTTGGTGTCCTGTTCTGGCAACTGTGTAATTGTATCTCAAGTAGCATAATTAGATTCACTATGTGCACACTCACTGAACAAGAGATGAACAACTGCAGTGACTCTCAAGATAAGATTTTTGTGCTGATGCTCTTTCTGCTGCTTTACAAAAATCCTCATTGTGAAGTCAGTGAATCACAGTAATATGCAAGTGTTGACAGCTATTTATGTTAGGTCCTTTTGAATTTGTAAACAGAATATGACAGAACTAAAGCAAACGCCAAGAAGGTTATTTTGCACTCTGCTGAACTGTATGAAGTGATACAAAGACATTTCAGGAAAGTTTTACAGAGCGGGGGAAAAGCACTACACTGTAGGACGAAAATTCAGGATTGTGTTGGAGAAAAAACCTTAATATGGTTCCCACAGTGAAAGTTCATATGAGCTTCCTATCTGTGTAAAGAAGATAATTACCACCCAAGTGTGCACAGCATGTGCATACCTACACCAAATGTGTAGTGCTAAGGCATGGTCTCTGTATCAGCTACCTATGTTGTTGTGGCAAGCATTGTCAAAGGACCTAGCTCACACACACAAAAACAAACAGCAAGGGTGTGCAAGTTCTGGCCGATCCACAAACAGGATGTAGCCCACAGAGCATTTCAGCAGCCAGCCACATCCTCCTCCACTGTTTCTTTTTTAGATTGTATGGGAGTCCCCGAGATCCACATGGAGCAACACTCATTCATTCTTCATTTTGCTCTTTCCCTTAACCTCCCACTCTCAATCCGCTAGAAATCACCGAGGGGAGAAAAATAAATTAGGTCCTGGGTATAAGAATGTGAAAAGCTTGCTTGGTGAAGCTATAGACAAAATAGGTTTGGAGTTAAAATAAGAAGAAACATCTGATCTATGTGCCAGTCCTAGTTTTCACAGAGTTGACTGTGAGATATTCAAGATTTGGGGTTTTCTTTTTTGTTTGTTTGGTTGGTTGGCTTTTTTGGTTTTTCCTCCTACCTTGCCTTGCCACATCACATTTCTGTTTCTGAACACATTTGAAAGCAAAGCAACAGAGCACTTTCATGCAATCAAGCCCAGTTAACATTTTGATGGTGCAATGACTCCAAGTGAGGCTCAGGCTGACCCAAGGTATGTTCAGACAGATCTTGTGATATCGTAAAGCAGTAGAGATGATAGGCATAAACAGATTAACATGAGAACTAACCAGTCTGGCAGCATGGATGTCTTCACTGCTTCAGTTCTCTATGTAATTGCATAGTATGCCTTTTATCTCTAAGAGCTTTTGCTTACTCACATCTTAAAGAGAAATAATATGGAATGAGTAGGAAGGGGCAGTGATCACATAAGTTCTAACAGGTGAAAAAAATGCAGTATTTTTGTAGCCCACAGTCATTTAGTAACTTAGTATGCAGTATTCTGACTTACTTGTGTTAGTAAAAATCAGTACTCAGCCAGAATGAAGTTCTCAAATGTGAGATATTTGGCATTTTCTCAGCTCAGAGAGGGTAACAATATTTTGCATTAATATCTGCTGTCACTTCTGCCCTTCCTGCAAGAAAGCACATTTCCTGCTAGCTACAGGAAAATGCTTGAAAGTGCAAACACTCTGGACTAAGTACTTCAAAATGTAATATTGCTTAAAGCATTATAATTGTCAAGCCAATGTCATGATTTTGAACACTTGCAGTTGGCAACAGTAAGCAAGTTGGAATAAATGAGGTGTAAGTGCTAAGGAAGGCCAAAGAAATATACACTGCACAAAGAGCATCATATATGAATCCGTTGTCCACAGTTCTGTTGGCTGACCTCTAGATAATATCTGGAATACGTCTTCCTGAACTTTGCTTCAGTAACCTCTGTCCTACTGCCAAGATCAGTACTTGTGTTTGTAATAATATGGCCTGTTATGATACATATTATTTAGAAGTGAACCGATCATAAAGACCCCAACGAAAACTGGAAAGATTGAGGGAACAGACAATATTGTCAGGAAAAAATTGTAAGACATGGAAAATTTTACTTATTTGGGCAGCTGAGCACAGCAGATGGCAAGATCTTCAGGGAAATAAAAACAAAGTTTGGGAAAGCAAGAGTGTGTTCTAGCAGTTGCCAGTGATCTCATGCAGCAGGAAAATCAGTCAAAAATTAAATAGACACTCAGTAGCACCAGTGTTTTGTCAATATTTAGTAAAGAGCAGGGATTTGGCAGCCAGAAGGGATAGGACAGAGGAGGCTGACTGGATTCGAGGGCCAGTGTTTGCAAAAATAATTGTCAGGATCAGATGGTATTATAAATTTAGTAATCAGGAGGTTTCAATGAAGATTCATCAATTGTATATCAAAGCATATGCAGCTATAAAACCAAACTAGTCATAGAATCATAGAATCATTAGGGTTCAAAAAGACCTCCAGGATCATCAAGTCCAATCTTTGAACAAACACCACCCTGTACACTAGACCACACCATTCACTGCCATATCCAGTTGTCCAGTGAGTCCACCACCTCCCTGGGCATGTTCTTCCAATGTTTAACCACCCTTATAGCGAAAAAATTTTTTCCTAATGTCCAGACTGAGCCTCCTCTAGTGTACCAAGAGGTCATTCCATCTTGTCTGGCCACTAGTGGCCTGGAAGAAGACATTGCAACACCTTGCTCCAACCTCCTTTCAGGCAGCTGTAGAGAGCGAATGTGAATCCACTACAATCCACTCCCAGGCTAGTGACTGTCAAGGGGTGAAACAAACCATGAGCAAGAGCTGAACATATTCCATGATGGAACAAACAGTATTGTCCCAAGGATGCATTTTTATCTATTAATATGATACATAAATAGTCTCACTGATTAATATGGTTTCTAAACATCTAAGTTTAGAAATATAACTACTGATTGTTCTTAAATCCAAGTTATTCTTTAGAAGGCCCATAACCAGCTCCTTCAGGTAAACATTGACTGAGACACTGAACAGTATCTCGCCTAGAATTTCATTTTAAGACAAGAAATCTTAGATGGCCAGAATTATCAGTGTTCTTCTTGTGTTTCTTATTTAAATCTCTACTCAAAGTCTCTTTGTACATGGAATTCTTTCTTAGTCCTCATTTTAAATTACTACCATCTATCCAGCTGTAGAAACTTGAAAAAAGGACAGCTATAAATGCAAGGAAAAGTCATGATGGATAGAAATAATACATGCTTTCTGTATATAGATTCTACAGGTGGGATCATTGTGGAACTAAGTTGAGTTTATTATTATTAACAACCATAAAACTTCTGTAATATTTGCCTCATGATCACATATGAATCTAAAGAAAAAAGGCTGAGTTTTCTTCAAACAAATTGGACAACAAATTCTGAGTGTACCTCTACCTGCATGTGATACTTATGTCAGAATGTGTATGCCTAGGACTGGCACTAGCACAGAAGATCCCAGCATTGATACAGTTCCTTAATCCCAGAATTTTATCTTGATACCAACTTCTCCCTTCTACCCTCAGAAAACTCAGCTTTTTGTCCATGAAGTTACATTTTTTCATTAGATTTACTCATTCAGTAGTAATCCTGCACTAATGAAGTGGGTGAATTTCTTGTCTACTGATGTCAGAGGATTTCCATGGATTTCAGGAAGGGAAAAGGATTTCATGTAGCATCTTAAAATTGAGTAAAAGGATGCATGGTATTTGTATGCATGTGGATACCTTAGCCTTAGATCTAGAGACAATAGGCTCCTGACAAAACAATAATAATTCATAAGCTTTAGCAGGAATTATGGACAATTTATAGTATTTTTGTAATTTACATCAGTTTTTAATCTGGTTGTAGATATTCACAGAAGTGAAACACTAATCCCTACAGAAAATAATCCCTTTTTTTATTATTTGATTTTATTAATTGATTATATTAATTGGATGTTCCAGCAGTTTAGAAAATTTCACTACAGTCTTAGACTCCTAAATAAAACCGTAAAGGTACACTGTCTAGTTCAAAAATTTGGGTCGTGAGTAGTCAAGACATGCTGTTGTTCATCTTGTTTAGTATTTTGCTGTTAATACAGGCAAAAAAAAGCACACAATTGTCGATTTTGAGATACGTCTCTAGAAAAAATTCCTATCAAAATTTAATAATTTGAAATTTATTGGTTCTCTGAAACTTGAGAGTTGATTACATATTTTCTATGCTTTTAATTTTATAACTATGGATGTATTTTTTATAAGTATTTTAAAAATTCTCTTTTTTACCCGGATAAAGAGACTGACTCCAAATCTAGCTTTCACTACTATAAACAATTATCTGAATATTTACATGGAAAGATCACTCTTTCCATCAGTTCTTCATTTACAGTTACAATGAACCCTGCTCACCCTTTGGCTAAATGTCTTATCTGACTGCAATTGACGTTTTTGTTGTTGTTTTTTAGCTTTTCAATTAAAGAACATTTCTAACCTTCTCCCCAAATCATATATAGTATGCAGCACGTTCTCAAAAAAAAAAAAAAAAGTACACAGTTCTCACTGAGGCAACTCAGATCTCCTTCGAAATTTATTTGTAATAATCCAGTCAGTCGCCTACCTTGCCTCAGTAATGTCTATCACCAGACAAATGAAAAACACCCCAAACCTGTGGAAAAGTTTATTCCTCAGGCAATGTGTCTACAGATTTAATACACCTGTGGAATTGAATGGATCTTAACGTCTTTCCTATTAGCAACATCCTGAGAGAGCTCCAAGGCAGAAAAAAAATCTCCTCCTACTGATTCAATGGGAGGGACTTAGAGACACTTCCCATTTCTTCTATGCTTTCAGAACCTTGCAACGTAAGACCTATCAGTCACTGAGCACTCATCTTTATGTTCATCTTAGTGACAATAAATATGTCATTCTTCATAAACAGATTAGTGCATACTTATAAACATATGCACATGAACAATTCTGGCATATAAAATAGAAGATAAATTAATAACTTGAGCTGTCAAATATATGGAAAGTAAGTCTGAAGTGTTTCAGGTTAAGTGTATTTCTATCTTCTTAGCTTGGGGGCAATTTTCTTTGCATTTAGCAATGATTTTATAGTCTTTCAATCATGTTCCAATTGTCTTGAAGCTATGCACCTTATTTACAAGGTAATAACTTTTACAGCTGGGTTTGTTTCTGGTCAAATATGATTCAATTAGGACAGACAGAGAATATACACATCATGGAGAGACTACCTCATCTTAATAACTAAATTCAGCATTACTTAACATTTGAACTCCTAGGAACAGAGATCTGTTCTTCTCTGTTTTGCAATCCAATGGCATTCAAAGTAAACAAATGTATGAGTAAGTTTATAGCTGCCTCCTCCTCCTCCCTCCCCCTTTATACTTTTGATTAAATGTGCATGTGATGTTTTTGAGAAAGAGACATCAAAATATAATATTTTAACAAAGCAGTTCTACATCATTTCCTGTCCCAAATCCACATAAAGGCCCAAATTCGCTGGTCTAATGAGAAGAACATTTGTTGCAGAAGGTCTGCCCTGTACATTGCCTCCTGAGGGAAAATGCAGTACACATCGATGGCAATGTAAGCCAACCATGGCAGGAAGCAAAGGTACCTTTTTAGTGTGAAATGTCAAAATTACTTTTTATTTTCAGCCAAGAATGTCAGACATAAGTTCTAGAAATAAATACATTTACAATTCAGGTAATTTTGCTTTCATATTTTCTATCAGAAAAAATCCGGCATTTTTTTGCACTTAGATTTCGCCTCAAGGTTATTTGTAGGTGCACGAAAAAGGTGGGGTTTTTCATATCTGTAACCCATTTGAATTTGTAATAAAGACAGCTTAAACGGTTTAAATGGAACACAGGATCACAGAATTACTAAGGTTGGAAAAGAGCTCCAAGATTACTAAGTCCAACCTTCGACTGAATACCACCATGCCCAACAAACCATATTGCAAATTGCAAGTCTGCTCATTTTTTTAACACTTCCAGAGATGGTGAATCCAAACTTCCCTGAGGAGTTCGTTCCAATGCTTAACCACTCTTCAAGTGATCCAGGAGTTCTATCTGACAAAAGAGAGTTGAAACCAAGACTGCTAGCAGATGATACTTCTGGCAACCATGAGAGCATGGTTATGAATAAATTCAGCTTTTTATTTGTAAATCTATCTAAGTTACTCATTTTAATCTGGATCATACCTGAAATACAAATTCATCACTATATTTCCCAGTTCAAAGCTAGTGTGGAAAAAAACAAACAAAAACCAAACCAAACCAAAACTAGATTCAGAGAAATCATTATTACAAAAAAAATTTAAAGAATTTGCTAACTATTTCAGTGAGTATGTTGACATGCCTTGTAGCCTGGCAGGCTGTCTCACAAAGTAGGAAAGCAAACACCGTGACTGTGTCCTTCAGAGGTCCTTTCTTCACAGAAAAATTTATCGTTAGAGTACAAAGACACAATACAAGCCCAAATCTGCTCAGGTGATAAGTACTGGCCTCTGCTCTTGCCTTCATGTAGAAAACACACAAACCCTGGCTTACTTTCCTTCATAGATTAGCTCAAACAGAAAGTCTCTGGGCTGTTCCTTCACTCTTTCAGCTACTTGGTTTGGCACAAACCGGATCAAATCTGAATACCTGTAGTGGGTTAGGAAGCAGTTTTGTCATTTAGGTTGGGGGGAGAGGAGGGTTGCCTTTCTAACTTGTTTTTCTTTTTTTTTTTTTTTTTTTT